>JAYRBW010042227.1:0-11613 GCA_036023295.1 Invenusta paracnida
ACACCTAGAACCGGGTTAGTTAAACGTGTCTTCATTGATTTATCTTGTAGTTATTTTTAGAACTCCATAAAAGTAATGAAATTGCTATGGCAAGACAGTCTTGCCACCCCGGTGCTGGGGGTACAAATGCTTATGGCAAGACAGTCTTGCAATCCTGGGCACAACTGGTTAAGCAAACACATGTGTTGAATGATCTGCCCTCTGTATCATCTTCCCTGATATAACCTACTCTGTTACCCTTAACAAAGCTAACATGATTCCAATCACCTTACTTCCCTCACTTTTGCACACCTGCAAAATGTCAAAAAGCGATAATCCACTTCATCACTTTCTTACACCCCTACAAGGAGCCTGCAGTCAAAGAAGCACTCGGTTTTCGAACCTTTACAGAATCCCACCCCATAAGACATACTTTAGAGCCAAATTTTTCATCATAACAATAACATCTCCCAACTCTGACAATCTTTTTATTCTCCTACCCATTTTGTATCATATATATCAGTTACACCCCCTTTGTGTAATCATAAATTCTTTATTGTCATTTAATGTTAAAAACCTTCAATCTATAACAGGTAGTTTAAAGAAGCTCAATGTCTATATTTGCAAAGTGCAAAAAGTGGAAACTTATTAGTTGTCAATAAAAAATTATGAAATCTAAAAAATTCAATATTTACTTATATCTATGAATAGCTCAAATTTGTAATTTTACTCTGACATTTTACTTTTTAACAACAGTTAATCTGAAAAATATTCACCTGCCAAATGACTATTGTCAAATGCTTTATATGTGATGCATGTATGTGAGTATGTTCAATCAAATCATACAAGTACTATCCCACTATTTATGCAATAAACAGAATATGCAAATATAGTATTTAACACTTCATGTAGTTCTGTTCAGCTTTATATAATATCATGAATAATATGCTCATCAAATCATACAATTACTATCTCACTATTTATGCAATAGACAAAATATGCAAATATAGTATTTAACACTTCATGTCAGTTCTGTTCAGCTTTATATAATATCATGAATAATATGCTCATACAGTACATAAACCATATGGTACACAGTACTATTAATTTATAAATATCGTTTTTAATTGATAAATGCATTATGTGTAAAATACTATCTATAAAATTATTATTCATTTCATAACATCATTACAGATTATAATTTATCTATGTTACACTACTTTATATTTACCAGACTTTATAATTTATAAACACATAACAAATTTGATAGATTGATTTGATTTCTTCTAATGAATATTCAATAATATCATTTTAATTTATATGTATTTGGTAATATTTCATAATATGAAATTTTGTATAAAAAAATACTTATTGAAATTATTTTTCGGCTGAAAAATATAATTCTCTAAATAACAAATGAACACTACATATTATAATATATACAGGTCTCACAGGCCATCTTTTTTTTTGTGGTTTGTGGATAAGAGAGTGTTCCCTTTCTTCTTCGAAATGTTGTTATAAATAAATTGTATAAATTAGTTGTATCACAATAAGAATGCCATATCAAGGCTAACATTATATATTGGAATTGTTCTGGATAATCAATTATGCCAGTGCTTTAGTGCGAGTAATGATTCCTATTTGACCAATATCTGTGATCTTATTCACAACCAGTGGATTTGTTATCAATCAGATGACATTAAATTTCTAAAGAATGGATTCAACCGAAAGTTTCCAATAATTTATCGTAATAATAATAATTACGTAAGGACTTGTGCTGGAAAGCAATGGAGCCTGATTGGATTTCAGTAAGTGAAAGTCGAATTACTAAAGATGACTATATTCATGTTCCGGTTGATCTATTTTGGCAAAAAGAGTAAAACATGTCATTGTCAGTCATTGATGGATGATCATGTATTTTCCCAAAACATATATTTAAATTTTACAATCACTGGAGAATTCTATCATTCATATTCGGCTAACATCAAACAGCGGAGACTGAAAGTAAAATGAAAGAAATTGATGCAAAAGAAATAAAAAAAAGATTACTAATTGAGTTTAATTCTCAATTAGTAGACACCGAGAATGAAATATGACATATTAAGCAAGGTTGAGGGAAATCAGAGTCTGCAGGTGATTATAAAGTCCAAAGTAATTAACAGAATTGCAAATGCATAGGCTAAAATTCTTTTGGGTGTGGAACAATAATTCATATTAAATAATAGATTTAAAAGTAAACAAAAAATTTAAAACGTGAATTGGCAAAACTTATCTCACGACTATCTAAATTACATAATCTTCAAGAAGTTTGTGATTCAGTCAGCCTAATTGATTGATGTTAACATTTATCAAAAAATACATGTTTTACATAAAATTTATCTTTTTAGAATAATCTTTAGGATTATTATCAATAAAAGTAGTACTACAGTATTACCTATCAATATGTAACAAACTATTGTTACTAAAAAGCGCAGATTTATTTAAGTGGAAATAAAACTAGATATTAGACAGAAAATCATATGAGATTAAAGCAAAATGTAACTTTTTCGATAGGGAACTATTTTTTTAAGGTTTTGTTTTGATAAAAATGTTTTTTATTCAAGCTTTTAAACCAAAGTCTACAAAATTACATATAACTCATACTATTTACAAAATATGCACAAATATTTGTTGTACTATTTTAGGATTTTATAAATGAATAATTATGATTTACAAAAAAATAATTGATGCTTAACAAAAAACGATAGCATCGCAAAAATGAATACTAAGAAAGACAAGCTCTCCAAATTAAAAAAGCTAAAATGATCTTGATGATACGACGTGCAGCAATTACAGAAATTGATAGAAAAATGGCGTCAACATTAAAAAAACAAAGTATAAATAATATTTAGTATACATAATACAGCCATCGAAAAAATTGATATAAACATGGTGCCAAGATGTAATTGTTACAATACTTTCTGTTTAAAATGCATTAACTTATAAATCAATATGTAGCATAGTCTAAACTGTAAAATTCATAAAAATGTGACAACAAAAATCATGAAAAATTCTTGTCAATAGACCATTTTTACAAAAGCAATGAAACCCACATAAAATGCAAAAGTATTTGTTTTAAGTAAGCCAATTTTTATAACAGTGAAATCATTTATACCATTGCCACGATTTTTTTTTTTGAATTTTGTCGTATTTTTAGGAATTTTACAGTTTAGACGTATACCCATGTTCAATATTGATCTATCAGTTTATGAATTTTAAACAGAAAGTATTGTAAAAATTACATCTTGGCGCCATGTTTATTAATTTCTTCGATGGCTGTACTGTGTATCATCAATATCATTTTAACTTTTTTAATATGTTAGCGCCCTTTTTATATAAATTTCTTTAATTGCTGTACTTCACATCATTTTAGCCATTTTCTATTAGGAAAACTCGTTTCTTAGCTTTCATTTTTACGACACTGTCGTTTTTGTTTAGATTGTTATTTATGGGGAGAAGAAAGCTGTTTTATTTATGATAAAAAATTAAACCACAACATGATTTTTTATAAAATCCGCCTATTATTCGGTCTTTTTTCATATTGCTGAGCTTTGAGATTTAAAAAAACAAAATCTAGTAATTCCTAAAATATCGAAAATATATCTAAAAACGCAAATCTTGTAATTTATAATTATTGTCTTATTTTATTGTGTTTTTTATGTTTAGATTCAAGACATGTCTGCCGTTGTCGAGGCAGTTGCTCAGCTCGAAAAGTTCCCAATGACGACAGAACTTCTCCAGTCGACACGGATTGGAAAGCTTGTCAACAGTATTCGCAAACAGACAAGCAGTTCCTTACAAAATCGCATCCGTCACATTATTCGATCATGGCAGTTGCTCATGAAACCAGAATACACCAGCACAAATGTTGTTCCAATCAATGTATCTCAAACTGCTCCATCCACTCCAGTTCAAAACCCCATCACACGTGGTACCAATGGAGATGGAAACAAGGGGCTTACACGTGCGGCGACATTAGCTCAGCTCGACCATCTTTCAAGTGGAAGCCTTCCAGTCAGTCCCTGTTTGAGCCAAGTTAGTGTTAAGTCATCGCCGGTTCGAAGCTCGAGTGCGTATTCCCAGAATGTGGCAATCATTCCTAAATCTTCACATCCACCGCCTTCCAGCAATAAACGTACTCGCCAAGACTTTGAAGAGACGATGACAATATCCGCAAAAAGATCCAAGGCTGTTGAATCCTGTGCTATATCCAATGACTTTGTAAGTAAATCTATTGTTAATGTAGAACCGTCAGTTTCTAATAAGGATAATGGTTCATCATTACGTATTCTTTCAAATGGTCGGTCGAGTCCAAAGGCAACCTGTGCCAAAATTACGCCAATTCGATCCCAACGTCCAACTTTTGCAGACCGTAATCTCTCAATGGCTGACGCATCAGACAATCGTTCTCTTGCATCAGATTCCTCGACTCATACTGGTACCACGCGTTCTCGGACAGGTTTGTTAGGGTCAACTCGTGTTCCTAAGATAAAGTCAACTGCAGATTTGTTGGCAGAGTTCAGCACCGCCGTTTCTCGCGACACTGTCAGCAGGATTCTCTCAAATGAAATTAAAAAGGAACCCGACTTGCCACAGTCTGCCCTTCCCGAGTCTGTCAGACCTCGGCAGTATCGGTCTAAGGTTACCAAAGAGAGTGAGATCTCTAACTTGGATTCTTTCGTCGAGAATGACTCTTACGGTACCTCGAGAGATTCCGTAACTGCTGCCAAATCTGAAATGATGGAAAAATTTCTCGACAGTGCAGTTCGCTTTACTCCTGATGATGAACAGCCATCCGCTAGTCATCCAAAAGAAAGGGCTAAAATATTTTCCAATCCTGAATCGTCCAAACATCGTGATAAACTCTCACGGTTTAAAAAAACGCGTATGTCCCCTGTCCCTGAGGAGTCTAACCATTTTCCTTCTAATGATTCCAAAAAAATAAAGCGGAAAAAGCGCCGATCTAAAAGTGCTAAACAATGTCCACTTCCTGTGACTAATTTTATGAATAACTGGCCTGAAATGCCTCCAATGCCAACTGATGTCGACTGGTCAAGTTTAGATTATGAATTAGCTGAAAATAGTGAACATTGTGATAACGGACATTCTGATGTTAATCGTTTACTGGAAAGCGATTGGCCAGGTGTGAACTGTACGTTAAACTCTGAAGGTCAGTCTGTGTCACTTACTAAAATGTATTCAGTACCTTCTGGTGACAATATAATCCATCTTTTGCCGTGGTGTGATTTAGCTGGCAGTCAGAGGCAGTTTTTTCCAGAGAACGCTGAAAGTGAAATGGACGACATACAGAATTTGCCAGATCCTTGGTGAAACTGCTTACAAAGTATAACGCTTTCATACAATTTTAAACAGTTCAAATGTATCATCTGCAGTGATATTTTTACACGCAATACTTAATGATGGCAGTGATTGAGTGATTTGTTTGCTTTTTCTAGTTACAATATCATCTCTTATCTGAATTTATTCCTTTCGTTATTTGTTGCGTGTGCAGTTTGTACATATAAAGCGTACGTTTTGGTTCTGTTACTAAAATGATTTTTTTACTGTAAAAAGTCAGAAAAAAAAAAGAAATATAAAAACTGGACTCCATGTGTCCAATTATTTGAGCATTTCATGTTGTTATTCGCACAATTTGTATGATTTAAGTATATTCTCATGCTCTCCACCTATCCAGTCATTTCATTGTTATAGCCTTCAACATTTTAACAATACTGGTTTTCTATGCAAATGAGTGTTGCTTTTGAAATGTAATATGGTACTTATAATATCCCACAATAATTTGGTGAATACACAAACATTTGTATACATTGATAATTTGGTTTATTACCATTTCCCATCGATTAATCTTACTGATAATGTCATTCTGTAGTATTGGTTTGTATTTCACATTTGTTAACCAATACCATTCGATTGTTTTAATAGCTCTATTTTATTATGATCACAAATACATTCTATTGTAGATTACAATGATTGATTACCCGTATTTTTTATATTATCTATACACAGGCGTGAATATGGGTGCTAATAAATTCCATATAGTGATTAATATAGTAATTTTAAGTAAATAATATATAGCTATCATTTAAAACTTGAAATTTCAGCCTAGAATACTTCTAGATGTAAGTCGTTCAAAAAGGTGTATAACTAGTTAAACACACTAGCGATATTAGGTGTATTTGCTATGAATGAAGAATTAAATTGTGTAATACAAATCAGGTACTATCACGCTTGCTAGCCTTAATATATAGTGCCATTGAGATATATGCACATAAATTGACCTGATCATTTATAAATATGTTTATATTTCATTTATAAAAATATACATAGTTGCAGAGATTTCCAATTACACGTAATTTTTATAAAATCATTTAAATAAATTATAGTTTATAACTAGCTTCAATGAGTCGCTATAATATAGTTAACAAAAATCGTTATATATAACACTTTTCTGTGTATATTGACGCTGAATATTGCGTATAATCGAATGCAAAAATTTTACAACTAGTCATTTAAATTATATATAAAGAAGCTAAGTAAATACGTGTGAATCTATTTAAGCTAAATAGTGCCAAACCCATCAATAGTAAATACTAGTACAATGCTTCATTTTATGCGTTAGATTTAATAATCTAGATGTACTTACTTATACAGAATTTAAACTAAAACACTTAAAGAGAAGCAGTCTAAACAATCGATGGGTTCATTTTGGTGGTTTTAGTTTTTAATGGCAGTTTCATGAAATGCCCAAAATGTTTTGACATCAATTACGAAGTCTTGGATTTGATAACAACGTGTATCAGAGACCGATTTGAATAGGCAGATTACGCGACATACGGTGCATGCGGAAATCATTTACTGCTATCAGTAAATGTGTGTTTTCAGAATTTCTGCTTAATTTTGAGCATGTGACACTTCTTCGGCAATGACTGACCGACTAACTGAACTCATTCTAGTCATTTCTGCGACCAACGCAATAAGTGAGAGGTATATCATTCAGCACACTGATAATTAAGGTTAAATCGTCTTATTGGGTCATCCATGATACAAGTACGTTTAAATCAAATAATGCTGTTAAATGTCCATAGAGAGAGAATAGATGGGCTTAATTTGTCCTCCGTTGTTAAAACATTTGCATCGGCTTTTAATCACCGACTAACTCATGTTTTCGGAGATTCAGCTATATGTAGCCTGCAGAAGTCCATGAGTATATGTAGTCTTAATTACAATGACCTTCACAGACAATCAAATGTAGTTCAATGTAGGTAGACATTTCAAATAGCGAGTACGTATTGCTATCTTTTTCAATTATTATTTATGTTTGTTCGCATTTACCTATATATTCTTTGACAGACGATTGAATGTACCAGTAGCGAGCTTAAGTCTTATATTTTACCCTTTTTTCATAACTGTACTACAGAATTGTAGAATTTAATCAGTATGCTTTTATTTTTCGTATTTCATTTTAAATACATGTAATATTCATGCTACTAACATTACGGTTGCTGTTCTTACTTTAAGTTAAATAATTCAATTTATTATATACCCCTTTAATGAATGCCACAACCCCAATTCAAAACATCTTATCCGACGGCTCTGGCAAGGCAAGACACGATGAAAACATACCAATAGAAATAGCTGCATTTTGCGAAAAGTGCATTCGTTCAACAGCTACAAATTTGGACCACTTACGTGATGAATTGTTCACTTATGGCATCTGCTACAAAAATATAACCCTGATGCAATTATTTTATATTAAATATTATTTTTTAAGTAACATTTAAGCAATAAATGTATGTATTACTGGTGTGGCAAGATAGTAATGTAAAAATTAATAAACGAAAGAGATAATTACAAAGACTAAATCCCGCTGAAACCATGTAAGAGAAAGCTATTCATGCAATTTTTGTTTCTTATATAAGTGCTTAGGTATACATTAATAAGAGTGATTACATTTATTATTTCGATTGTTAACATCAAAATTTGCAAACTAATTTATTTATGTAAGTATATTGTTTTCTTATTTTTTGTAATAACATAAATAAAAAACCTAATTAACCGCGTTAGAATTGAAACGTTGAGATATATAATTAATCCACATAATTTTGTTGTTGATATGCTATGCACTATATTTGCAAGGGTGCACGGTAAATACTCGTAAAGTGTGAAAACTCGTACTTAAATACTCGTAATTTAAAAACTCGTCTATGAATTTCTCGTATTTATTAATTCATATTTAATTAATCGTTATTAAAAACTCGCTTACGAATTTCAGATATTATTATAAACTCGTATCTTGCCCATATATTATTTAATTGTATTTAAATAATTGCTTCTAATTAAGGTACCTGATTTATCTGTGCAAAATGCAACCATGTGAGCTGTAATCAACAAACGTCTAGCTTCTTAGAAACAAAGCGTCGCAGAAGAACCCAGGATAAATGTGAGAATTTACGTCGTCTGCACATCAACTTTACCGAAGAACAAATCGCCAAAGATGATTATCTTTTTGGAATTGCACGAAATATCCCAAGGTAACCTTTTTATTCACAATTAACGGTTCAATATTGTATTTTAATTCTAATTACGAGATTTTGTACATGATTCCTTTTTAAGAGTTTTCAAATATGATTTTTTCAATATAACTTTTCCAATACGATTAGTTCATCGACGACTTTTTAATTACGAGTTTTTCAGTATGAGTTTTTTATGGACGATTTCTTGATATTTACGAGTTTTCACTATAAATCCATTTGCAAATATATTTATATATATTCTACCTAATATTAAAAATAGCAGTAAATCATATAGCGAGTTGCATACTATGTATTAAGATATTATTAAGCGATCAATATTATTAGACTACTATTTATTATTATTAATAAATATGTTATCCTCACACATAGTTTTATATATGCTATAAAATAAACTAACTTATCTATAAAACATCCCTAATGAAAGTAGTTTGTGTTTTTATATATTGCATGTAAATAAGATCTAGTGTAAATATGAATTAAACAGAAATCCTCTAATTTAGATATTCTCCTATTATAATATATGTATATATATATACAAATCTAATCCACTTAATAAATAAAACATTTACATGATTAAAATACTATTAAATAATTCACTTTCTGTAATACTATGAACGTACAAAGTTATTTATTAATTTTACTCAAAGGGTTGCTCCAAACTCTAAAACTTTTCAATGTAAATAGTACAATAAAATATCCTGCCAGTAATTTGTTTAACCGTTTTGACGAAATTTCTATTCTTTTGCCCATTTAAATCGTCAAAATATAATGTAAAAATTTATTAAAAAAAGTAAGTATGTATTACTCTAACTTAATAATAACTAATTCACAGGACTATTTATATAATAGTCCTTCGGTTTTTTCGTGCTAATTTACACAGGGCGTACTTAATAAATAACTAGAGAGAGTGTTTCAAAATTTTAGGTTAAATAGTGTTATTTAAATAATCAAAAACTTGCATAAATGTAGTTCGTCATATTGACGTTAGACAAATTATAACTTTTCGAAAAAAAGTATACAATGAAGAATATAGTAGTCGCAAAACATTTATACACAGGAATACATATTTTTGGTTTATAGGAAAATAACAACAGGAAATGTCATAATTGAAATATCATAAAATTACAACAATCGCCGCATACCGAAATGCCTGACGCGTTTCACTCTAGATATGAAGCTCAATAGTGACAGTTGCGCAGCCAGAAAAAAATGTTTCAGTCAAAGGGTTTCAGTCCTAGAAAGACATCTATTATACAGAGTTTTAGTAAACTTTATAGATTGCTAACTACAATTAAAATGCCCTTTTATATTAAGCAAAATTGAAAATGATGCCTTATTGAGTAGAAACTGAGTAAAAAAATATCACGAAAAGCGATAGCATAGGGTGACAATACTTTGGAGGGTGGAAATTATTCTTGTGTAAGTTTGCAGCATGAAATTTTATTGAGTGTGGCGGTATAGATATTATGAAAGGTCATAGTTGAGATTTTTATGAAGGGTATGGCACTAGAAATTTTGATGAAGAGCAGAAGCAGAATATCTTTTAGAGGGCCGCAATATTCTTATCTAGGGCGATAATATGTTTAAAACACTATACTTTTTTGCAGAGGGTAATAATTTAGAGATTCTAATTACACCTAGGCAGTAGAAATTTTAATCAAGGATGGCAGTAGAGAATCATATGAAGGCTGATAGCAAAGGATCTTTCAAAGGGCTACAGTAGAGATTTTTATTGAAAGTGGAAGCAAAAAATCTAATGAATTGCAACATTAGATTATAGATATTTAGGGTATTCTATATTGAGGGGTGGGTTCAATGAAAACTAAAAACAAGTTAAAATATCTTTTTATAAAATATTTTGATTCTCATAGTGAGAAAAAGTCATATATTTGTTTAAATTATCATCAATAACTCATATGACCATCATATAACTTGGAGATTTTCAATAGAAATAGAAATATTCCTTTTTGGCGAGAACTGTAGGTATTAAATATGAATATCACTTAGGAGGCCATTCTGTTATAGAGTATACTCTTTAAATAATGGATGATTAAACGAAAACATAAGTATTTTTTAATGAGACATCCAAATATATATTTTTAAAGTGGCGTACGTAAAACTAGACAGGGGATGAAACTCCAGGCACGATGAAAAATCTATAAATGCTACATGTTCGACAAAAGGAAATTTTCTGTATACCTACGACTTACATTTTTAATACCTTCTCCCCATGCATTGAATAAATATTCATGAATTGTAGTTGCATTGATGTCCTTTTTCGCTAGTGTTACAACAATAAAAATATTGGTTTTTATATCCATAAGTTTAAAGAAGTGAGTTATATTCTGTGCGCTGCCGTTGCTATAATACCAAATAGCGAATCAATCGATATTTCAAAATAGATTTATTCACCTTGCTTTCTATAGTTATAAACATTTAAATATATAAAGAGAATGCTATTTCACTTTACGCCAACACCAGAAAACTTAAGTTTGTCAATATTTCAAATGTCAAAAATTTCTGCGAAAGATGTTTTCAAAATTAATTCCAGGGACTACTTAAATAAGTATTTGTTTAAGTATTCCCTGGTTAATTGTTTTCACAATCAGTCATTTTCGCAACCTTTTCTAATTGTATAGGTACTATAAACTCATTGTTTTTGGTTATCACATTAATATTTACTTTATTATGTTATATTTTCTACACTATACATTTCAAAACTAGATTTAGTCCATTTCTTTACTTCCCTATTTAGGTACATATATGTTTACATGTATTTTATAATGTATTCATTAATACCATATAGGTTATTATAGGAAAGTTTTTTTATCTTGTGTAGGTTTACCTACATACATTTTATATTGCGTTCATTAATATGTATCTATTATTTGTGCTTTGGTTAATATAGGCCACATCGAAAAAACAGTTGTTTGTAACTAAACGTATTACATTTTTTATCATATCAAGTATTAAATAAAATATAAACTTTATAACAAGTAAAAATAAGTTCTGAATCAGTTATAAATAGCAGCCACCATTT
>JAYRBW010042238.1:0-11613 GCA_036023295.1 Invenusta paracnida
TGCTAGTAGCATCGAAAGCTCGGGCCTTTTATTAAAAATATATTTATTTTAAATTTGAAGTGGTTTTCCAATCCATAGCTTGATTTGTTGTTGATACAAATATTGATAAATGTTTAAAGTATATTTATTATACACATCTAAAGTGAAATAATTGTTTAAATTAATTTTATTGAAAAGACCATTCAAAAGAAATTTGGTTTTTGAAAGGATTTTGTTAAGAATTGCACGGGATTTTCTCTTTGATTAATGTAGATATTCAACATTTGATTGTCAGATAATATTTATTCACATAGATACGAGTATTTATTAAACATTGTTTAACATAGAATATTGTGTTTAATGTGTGCTTATGACATTTATGGTTATAATCAAATTTATCGCCTAATAGGTAAAATTTACTCAAAGATATTGTGAGGGTAATATATCATATAAAATCGATTTCATTATGAAAACGAAATAGTTTCATTTAAGTGATATACAAAAAGATCATTTTCAATAAAAAATATGTTACATATAAAAATTTATCTACAAATTATCACTTTTAAATTGGTACATAATATCACTCACATTTTGTAGTTATATAAATGGTAAATGATAGTTAAATGTGACTATATTGGAATGTTCAGTACTTATTTGGAATGAATGTATAGATATACATATTATATTCAAAACTGAAGTCCTGTATACAATTCGTGATCTTCAGAAGATTTAATGAACACAGAAGGTTTATAAACTGCAAGACATTGCTGACGGAAACGACACGTGCACATTTTTTGAAGTCATAAGAAAAATTTATTTCCCTTCAACAACATTATCTATACGCACCTCCTGGCAGCTGATG
Organism: Invenusta paracnida; assembly: GCA_036023295.1. Lineage (NCBI taxonomy): Eukaryota > Metazoa > Platyhelminthes > Proseriata > Coelogynoporidae > Invenusta > Invenusta paracnida. Next base: position 842 of record JAYRBW010042238.1, read on the forward strand.
GAACGACAATGCTGAAAAAACCTAAAGAAGTTAATATACGGAGAAAGCGTTTGACAATGTTCACCAGGTTGCCCTGTGAATGTATTCATCAGATTTGAATGTTCCATAAAATTTACAAATCTTATCTGAGCACTTCATAATAAAATGAAAGAAGCTTGGTATACTATGTTACATTGACCATCGTGTCTACATACTAAGATTAAGTCACACGTCGAAAAATTCCAACAACTAGTAAACTTTACCAGTTGCTATATACTTGTTAAATCTGCACAATCCGTTATAAAAAAGAACAACTCGTCAAACTTTCCGAGAAGTGGTATACGCAAGTCACAAAACTGTTTTATACATTTTGTAAAAAATAAATAACAACTTGAAAAACTTGGATACAATAGTTGTAAAATTTATTTTGGACATCTCGTAAAATGACCTTATGATAGGTGCTCAAGTGAAAAAACTTTGGTTATGTTATACGGAGGAGGAACAAACTTTACCAGTTGTTATATATTTATTAAATTTGCACAATTTGTAATAAAAGAACAACTCGTAAAACGTCTTGAGATGGGGGGTATAAGGTCGCAAAACTGTTTTGCACAACTCGTAACAAAAAAATAACAACTATAAAAACTTGGTTACATAGTCGTAAAACTTATTTTACACATCTCGTAAATGACAAATCTCAGGACAGGGGTATAAGCGAAAGACACAGTGGTTCAATTATACATAGACCGTTCTTTGTATTTTCTCCGAACTCTAAGCTTATATTAGGTATATGTAATACCCCCGCCACTGTCCCCTGCCATCACCCCACTCTGCCTTCTCATCCAACTCAAATACATATTTATCTAATAAAGAAAGTATAATAACATCTTTTTGAGTCCCCAATTTTTTAAGAACAAGTAGTTATACAAACTCATTACATATATGAACACATTTGATAATTATCCTTTTTCGTAAATAAGAATTATCTATAGATAGTGTTTTTTAACTTCAGGTTAGGCCTATCCTGCTTCGTAAATATGGGCAATTATATTATGTATGGGAGAGGTATAACAGTTTAATTTTTGACAGGTCAACACCTGTCTTAAGTTGGTTTTATTTTAAATTTACCATCATTCTAATTATATTATATACGACTATAATTATTATACAACTAGAGACGTATAATTATACATCTCTAGTTGTATTTAAAGCAGATATATTTAGTTAAAGTTAATAAATTGCTGCATATTATACCATTAACAGTTTTTACTTAAGTTTTAAAAATTTCTTTATCTCGAATAATATTTTATAAGAATCATTTTTATTTCAAAAGTGATTATAAAAAATATACCTCTTTGAAAAAAGTTATCTGACTTAAATTATAATTACAAAGATAGACATTTACAATTAGTTGAATTTCATTTAATTATTACAAAACTTTGAAATCTGTATTATAAGTGACATATCTATAAATGAAATGCATATTATTAGAGGCATATCTATAAATGAGAGGCCTATTATAAGAGACATATCTACAAATGAGAGGCATATCTATAAATGAGAGGCATATAATTATAAGAGACATATCTACAAATGAGAGGCATGTTATGAGAGGCATATCTATAAATGAGAGGCATGTTATGAGAGGCATATCTATAAATGAGAGGCATGTTATTAAAGGCATATCTATAAATGAGAGGCATGTTATGAGAGGCATATCTATAAATTATGAGAGGCATATTCTCCTTATTGTTTAACAACTTACTATTAGCTGGCTATATCTCTAACGCAGGACACAAAGCTTTTGATTAAAAAAAAGGTAATATACATATATGCATGTACTTGCAAATATACAAGTTACAATTAACTTATAATCAAGAAAATATATAATTATAACTACAATGAAAAATATACAAATAAATTTTAAAATTCATGATTTATATGTATATATATTTTTCTGCCACATGCATAGAATAAATTATTTTATTTATATTTAAATTTTTAATGAAACTTATTTCGAAACAATAAAAATCTAAATGTTAAAAGCTGACATTACTAACAATCATATTTTAAGTATTTGTGGTTATTTATATGTAAATACAGTCGAAAAATATTTTGTTATATGTATATATTATATAGATTCCCATATAAATATATTTTATAACTAAACTAAGATTTGCATCAGAAAATGCACGCTAAATATTATGAGAAATATTAAATCTATATTAATTATTATTAATTATAAATTAAATTAAATCATTATAATAAGAAATTTAAACACTAATATTTATTATTAATTTTTATAGGGATACGTCTCTATTTAATTTCTTCTATTGTGATGGCATTTGTATTTCTTTCTAAATATAAAAGTGATTTTATAAATATCTTAAACAAATTTAATTGTTGTTCTCCCCTTGCGTATATAGAAGGATTTATTTATACAGGTAAAATTTAAATTGTATTCCAAATAAAACGTAAGAATTTATGAACTTTAGCTAGATATATGGAGATGATTCGTCTAATGAAAAATATTACAATCTCAAAAAAAGTTTATAATTTGTAACTTTAATTCACAAGATAGGTCACAAATTAATAATTTCCAACATGTTCTATATTAATCATAAATTCAGGTATACATCTATTATATATAACATAATAAATACTTAGATTTAGTTCAGACTGAACAGAATATTTAAATTTTACAGATTTAAAGTAGACTGAATTTATAAATTACACATAAAAACTCTTATATTAGTTATAAATTTTCCTTATCAAATCTAGGCATTTATTTAATTAAATTCAGTGTTTTAACTTGCTACATACCCATTCACATAATCAGTTTTCGCATAATCCCCATTAGCATAATCATTATTCGCATAATTGAATTTAGTTTAAACATATTTTAAAACAGGAAAGAAAGTCATGTTAGACATAAAATTCTGCCAAATTTACAATACAAATTATAAATGAGCATATAAAGATATATAAATTGCGTATAAAGTTTGAGATAAAATATTAAATTAAGTACAGTGTTAATCGGCATTCATTGCTCATATGTCAGTAGTGGATGACTGATTGCTTTAGAACACCGGCTTCTGCCCTGGCGTAGTGGTATGCGACTATTTCCTTTTTTTCAACAGTCTCTGACGAAGCAGTACTAGTCGTTCTGTTACCCGCCGATATGATGCACGCTGTTGAGGGATTGCATCTCCAATTTCAATAAGACGGTTTTGGTGCTGGAACTTCTGGTGCTCTGATTGTAGTACTTCAATAAGATAGAAAATGTTTGGGTGAGGCCTATTCATCTGGCGGTTTAGCGTGGCGTGCCGGCATTCCAGGTGGTTGTTAGTCCTTGTGCCAGAAATGTTATCAAACTGGGACCACAATTCCACCGGAAAACGTGCTTGCAAGTTATCAACCCAATTTACGTAGTCCATAAAACGCATTGCAAGTTCATCATCAAATTCGTTTAATGCTTGCAAACAAACATCATCAACTGCTTGGGCCGGGGTGGTGCGGGGAGAAGTTCTGTAGCACATCTGACTAGACGATTAAATGCTGTGTCAGTTCTGTAGCGTGCAGTGAGACCTAATTGCTAGACATGGCGCCAGATGGTCTGAGAAAAGTGAAAGAGGCATACTCGTACACGCGAATTTGGAAAGATTTCTTGTACTAATGTTATGATGGCAGTTTCAAAATCAACGAATACTGTTGGAGGATTGAATACAAGACCATGTCGTTGAACTGTGGTACGTAATAGGTTGAGGAAGCGAGTGTACTTTACTATGTCTTTGGATAGTAACAGAGCTACACATACTGGCCGCATCACGCCGCTGATCTTCACGGGGATTGAAAATATTTGCAAAAACATTTCTGGAGCGCTTTTAAACGTACCATACATGAAAATTTCGTCACAAAGGCACAGATGTCAAAGATTTTGAACTATACCAAATATAATAATGCAATTGTGCAATCCATCGTTAGCAAGAACAAAATTTTTTCCATCTTTTGTACGAGCCCACTGGCCATCCAACACGATATCAGCTCGAGTATGGGGAATAGGTGTGAGTCGATCATACAATCCGGGCCGGTTTGTGTTTTTTTAACTTTTTAATGGGTCAACCATTTCTTCATTGTTTTGCTGACCATGGAACGCATCGACAAACACTCTCTTCATAGGCTTGAAATGTTGTTTGACGGCATCTTACTTGGCTGCATGCACAGAGATTTTTTTTGTATTAAACCGGCGTTAGGTGGGTGAGTACGGACGCCTTCGTTTTCCATCATTTTTTCCCTCACAGTGACAGCTGTTACATTACATCCAAATGTTCGACATCTCCAATACCAGGTACTTGGAACAAAATCTGCAGGCATAGTATTGTTAAACTGAACTATTGAAATAGATAACAAGTTCTTTATATTATGCGTACTCCAACAAATCAATTATACCAAACGCTACTAACTGAAGTTCATTTCAGATTACATAACAATTGTGTTAAAATGACGATTATGTCACTTGCGATTATGCGAATATGATGATACCTTTTAACTATAATGAAATTAAATATGGATTTATGTTAGGCAGTAAAGAGGGACGTCATTGCATCCAAAGGCAGCGTTGTATTTGATGTACTCATGTTGCATTCGAATATTAAAATACGCATATAATATTGGAATGAATAGATATTGGATATTGGATATTTTAATATTTTTTGTTTTATGCATTTATAGATATTGTTGTTCATGTATGATGTAGGTATAGCCTAGTTACCGAGTAAGTAGGTACATCATGTTTTATGTACAAACTCTTAAATTATTATTATTATTAATTTATTTAACCACACAAATCTGCATAAAATAAAATCATGGTGGGGGAGAAGCAGAGGAGGGAGAGTCTTCCTCCTCCGCTTCTCGTCTCAGACCATCGAACGAGAAATACAGGATGGAACAAAAAGAGAGTAAGATAAATATATATCTATATACAAGATACAAGATACATATAAGTACTATTAATTTATATAAATATATATAATAAAAATATGTAGATGTAATAATATAAATGGGTGGTAAACATTTTTATGAATAATGTATTTAATTTAGTTAGTTATATTTACATATTTTATTTTAAAAATATGAAATAAATAATAGCATTTCATTGTAGCAATTCTAAGGTTTCGCATACAATATATATCTCTTGAATAAGAAATAAGAAATAATATCTTATACATAGATGTATATAAAAGTTAACGTGCGGTATGCATATAATATGTAAAACATAATTCAGTAATAAGAGAATATTTTTATTAGCCATGAAATAACAATACAATTACATATTTAAAATATAAAAAACATTTTATATTAAATTTATTCCTTGAATAATAGAAACATTTTTTATCATCCGAATGAAACTAAAATACCCATAAAATATCTTAAACAAACTTTGAAATATTAGTTATGGAAAAACTTTTGTTTGCTGTATTTTTGTATAAAAATAGTCATAAAAAATAGATAATACAATGTAATACAATATATATATATAATACCATTTATACAATACATTTTTGAACATTATAATTTAATGGATTTTAATAAATAAGTGTAGACAAGAATCATGTGTGTATTCATGTATACAATTTAAATATATGACTGAAAGTTTAGATCAGGGAAATTCTATGTATATGTAGATTTTCCTGGTTTAGATTTATATTATGCAAGTTTTATTATCCACGAAAAAACATATTAATATGACATATTAAAATGTAAAAATGCAAAAAAATTAAATTAATTTGATATTATATTAAAATTATTCCATGAATTATATAGAAATTTATCGCATAATTCAAATGTAACTAAAAATTCCCTGACATATCCCAAATAAACATTAAAATATTAATTATGGAAAAACTTTTGTTTCCTGTATTTTGTATACAAATAACAAATCATAAAAATAGATAATACGATGTAATCGAATATATATACAATACATTTTTTAAAGTTATTTTTAATGGAGATTACAACCGTACAGAAATTAATAATCAAGCGTAGCAAAGAATTATTTATGTATTCATATATACAATTTAAATATATTATAAAGTTGAGATTTATATTATACAAGTTTTATAAATTCTTTTAGATAACGAGTTGTGCAAACATATTATAAAATAATGATTGTGCATTTTTACAAGTTGTAACAAAAAATAACAACACGTAGAATTCCCTGAGAAGGAGAAATCAAGTCAAACAACTGTTTTTGCAAAACTCGTATCAAAAAGATCAACTCAAAAAATATAAGTCGTAAAACTTATTTGGCACACCTCATAAAATGACCTTTACAAGGGCATAAGAGGGAAACATATAAGTGGTTATATTAGACATAGGCCGTTTTTTATATTTTCTCCGCACTCTAAGCTTATATTATAATACCCACCACTGTCGTATGTCATTACTTCCCTCTCCACTTCTCCTCTCAAATTAAACGATGCAGTAACATCTTCAAGTCATGAACAATTGGAACATAAGTTTACGTCTAAACTGTAATATTCGTTAAAATATTACAACAAAAATAATGAAAATTATCGTGACAATGGTATAAATAATTTATTTTACTATGTTATACAAAGTAGCTTACTTAATACAACTTCTTTTGCATTCTTGTGGGTTTCAATGCTTTTATAAAAATGTTCCATTCAATAATTGACAAGATAGGTCACAAAATAAAAAAAATGGCAAAAATCCGAAATATAAGACGACGGATTAATTTTTAATTTTTAAATAAACTTATTTAAAATACAGATTACTAATAAATATGAAAGTAGTATAATATGCAAGAATTTATTATTTAAATAAACAAAAAAAAGTTGTTATCATACGAAAGGAAACACAAACAGCTTAAAATAAAACTTTGATTTAAAAAATGTGATAAACAGAACTATATATACAATAAATGTTATTTACATATACATTACAGTTCAAATACAAAGTGAAAACACACACAGCGTAAAATAAAAGTTTGATTAAGTTATTGTATTATACATATATTTATACATGTTATTGTACAGATTATTTACATTAGTTATTACACAAAAGAAAACACACACACATTGTAAAACAAAAAAATTGATTTATAAAGCGAAAGTGTGATAAATAAAACTATATGCAATACAGTAGATATCATGATGTATAACACAAAAAAGAAAAAAAATTATTCATTATTTAAATTGCGACAAACATACACAATAAATACTAAATGCTTTAGGCTAAATGCTGTGCACTGTTTAAATTACTATAAACAATTGTGGTATAAAATAAAGCATTCACAAAATGTTTCTATTCTTATTATACATGTATTGTAAAAACTATAAATTGCCATAACTGAAAAAAGTTGTACAATTATACAGGTATCCTTCGACTGCCAAATTAAAAATACTAAAAACGTATTGAGACAATATAATGGACATATAATTATGTACAATATCATGAAACTGTAAATACACGATTAATTGTATCAAAATATCAGCTTATGAAATGAGTGAAGGTATCAATATATATTATATAAAATGATGTGTCTAAAATTTCCATTTTATTGAAGTGAAATTTTATGGTTTGAATATATCTGTTGATAACTTAGCAGACTTCTTTTTCTTAATTTATCAAGTAGCAATAATAATATGTAAATATCATGGATAACAATAATAAACATACAATATAAATAGTATTCAATTGAGAATCATTCTAATTAGTCCTATTAATAAAGGACAATAAATTCAGGAAATGATTATTTGGAATTTATAAACTTTTAAACAACTAAGTGTAAAATGTAGTATACATTAATTCATTGAACTTATTTTATTCAGAGTAAATACTCTGAATGCTCTGAACAATAAGCAACCCTAGACTTCCAAATTTTACTTCCTCTAAAAATCACACAGGTTGAGTTGTTCAAGTCCATGCAGGGCCTATGTAATAATCCCATACAAGATATTATAGGATATTGTAAGATGTCTGCAGGATATGAAAGATCACCTGTGGGATATGGAAGATCACCTTAGGGTATCAAAAGTAGCCTACAGATCAAATTATCCTATTTAAATGGGGTACATTTTAAATTGCAGATATACAACGGAACGCTCTTTATCCAATGGCTACACTATGTATATACTTAGTGAGAGGAATCGAACCTCCTACCTCTCAATTATAACTGCAATTTAAAGATATAAACTTTTAAAATTTATAAAATCATTGTTAACTACGGGAATCTTTAGATAAGTATAGTCAAAATTATGTCAATATGTAGCCCCAATTCTACTTGACATTATCATTTTTAAAATAGCCAGTATACTAACTATCACATAAACATGATATTATATTTAAAAGTATGTAGAAATAATAAACCAAAATATAAAGTTCTATGATGAATATCTAATAAATAATATCAATTCCATAAAAGTATGCATATTACTGCAAATATATAACTTTATTGAGATTGATATGAATAAACAGAATAAATAATAAATAAAAGCCTATATACAGTAATGAAGAAAATGAGTAATGTAGAAATAAGTAAAATTACCCCTATATTAAGTTATTTGATAAATAATAAAATAAACAAAATCAATACAATAAAATTATGCCTTTCTGCAACGATATAACTTTATTAAGGGAATATCGTGCCAAAGCTTAATGAAAGACATTGATTTGAAAGGCTGTGCATGACATTTTTTTGTCTAAGCCTTCAAGATAAGGATTTTTTTTAAAGTCATGAAAAAAATAAAATGTTTACACGAAAAAAATAATTTCTTATTGATACTTTATTCACTGTTGTGGGATAGACTACTATGAGTATTATGTTATGCAGCAATTTATTTAGTAAATTAATTTCCGCCGTTATCAAATATAGAAATTTATGTTTTGATTCCTCAATTATGCTGGTAGCATAATAGATTCGCGAAATTTGGCCCCTTAATTTTACAGGGATAATAATTTATTACATGATGGCTAGAGGAATCCTTGGTCACACGCAGGTATGTGCATATAAAAAAAATACTATCATTTATGTTTATATCTCTTCGTTTCTCAGCCCAAGGACTACCTACTAGATATATTACTATAATATAATAGTAATATATCTAGTACGATGGCCTCCTTTATATACAAGGAGTGTATATAAAGGAGGCCTTGCTAGTAGTTCATGCTCCACCCAAAGACTTCATAGAGAGAGATGCTTAAAGAACTTAAGGACTTCATAAAGAAATATTATTTACATTTTTATGTATGATTTACATGCACTAATTTCAAAGCAATATGAAAGACCAGTAAGCTTTCTGTACACATGTAGGTATAATACAAAAAATTACATCTATAAACCAAATCAGTTTAACTATCATATAATTATGATTTTTTAATATATAAAGTATATCTACATAAATATAAAATTTCTAGTTAATAGCAGAATGAATTATCTTTAGTAAATTAGTATAACCATTGATATATATACATTATTAAAATGTAATTATATACATTATAGTTAAGAAGGTGATTATATACATTATATTGTATAATTATAATAATGCAAGACGATTTAGATAGTTTGTAAAGAGTTTATTGCCTAAGTTTGAAAATTTTATAGCTCCTGCGCATATTTCTAATAGCTGATATTCCTTCAAGAAATTCTCCAGACAAAGTTGTCGCAGCTCGTTGAAAAGTAAATTGCACTGCACATTCTTGTCATGGGATCTTACCAGAGATACATCTTCCAAGTCAGGAAATGCACAGGCATCCACCAACACCAAAGAAAAATGTCTTGAACAGACTCTAGTGGATTGAGAAGGATCCTAGTTTTCCCTGTGAATGGCTCGAATCCATTTTTCTCTATTACTTTGTTCTATAGGGAAAAAAAAAAGACTCACGCTTGTTTGATGTAGTTTTTACACACCCCGCAACACAACAATATGTTGGCAATCGTACATGGGCAAATATCATTTTAAATGTTTTGTGAAAACTGCAAATTAAACTCGAAAAATGGGCAAATAGTGTGAAAAATATGACTGCTGTTTACAACCGCATACTACTTTACCAATGGCAACCATTTCAACCAATCAGTGTAGAGCTACTTGCATCACCTATAAGAAAACACTAATGAACAAACTTTTTATTAACATTTTTTATAGCCATTTGGCATGTGAATTTTTGAGATTGTAATACTATCACAAGTTTTTAATGTTAAGGAGAGGTTTGGTAGAAAGTAATGTGTTGTACTAAAGGTAGAAACAACTAATATTAAGTCTGCTAGATATTTTTAAATTCCAATTTTTAATTTTCTGTAATAAATTAATGTTTTATTTTAAAGCAAGTTTAATGCATTACAAGGGAGATCCTAATATTATAACCAAATATGTTATATATTTATAAAACTGTAGGTCCAGCCAGCAGCTCTTTGTATTTTCCTGCAATTGGAGATTTTTATTGATTTCTCTGATTTTTTGTTATGACACAAGAAGTGAAGTGTTATTAGCACAAAAGTGTAGTTAATATTTCCTACAACCTCTGCTTCCTGGGTAGCATCCAATAAATTAACTTACTGTTTTTGTTTTGATATTTATTGTTTATACAGTGATGCTACGCCCTGCAATTTAAATTGCATTGCAATTTTTTTGGGAAAAGTTGCAATTTTTTAGATATGCTGCAATTTTTTTCATATTGTTTAAAAAAAAAGTTATAATTGTACACGTAAGTTGTGTACTTTAATTAGTTTTTGCAGATCACACACACTCATACTATTTTAAATGTAGGATACT
>JAYRBW010042249.1:0-11612 GCA_036023295.1 Invenusta paracnida
GGGGCCTATATTTAGTGATGAAGGGCGGGGCAAATGCCCCCCTTGCCCCCCCCCTGGGGACGCCCCTGATTATTTTTTGTAAAAATATTAAGTAATTTCTTTAAAGTGCATCTCCAGCAAAAAAAATTGTATAGGTTAAGGTAAATGTTTGCTTAAAAGCATCTCATATGTAATTGGATTTGTTTCTCAATAATATGAAGTAAACCATTTTGAGTTCGATGACTGGTGTACATCGCATTTTTTTGAGCATTTGCAATATGATGAGTGATGTCAGAGTCGTAGCTAGCTATTTGATAAAGAAAAACGTTAAAGTTACTGGTAACATCAGTATTTCCTCTAATTAATGGTGAGACCTTATTTTCCAAGAAGAACTATAATGTTTTAATAATGGCTTTTTGGCAACTTTTGTATTTCATTCAAGTTTTTTTAAAGATGTTTACTCATAGCTGTAGGTTTAGTGGAAAAAATCGATAGCCTATGAAACACAAGAGTGATGTTCTTTTGAGGACGCTTGTAAAATGCTTAGTCAACAATAACACATTACGATATATTCAAAAATAAGCAGTAAATATTAATGTCGCTTTATATAGTCTAACTTTTGGTTGAAGGGCGGCGCTTTTAGTTGAAGGGCGTCACAAGCACGAGCTTGGTGTGCCTATAGTTTCGGGCGCCCTTGGCTGTATATAAGTAGCTAGCTAAGTAAGTGTGAGTATAATTATACGGATTGTATACAGAAATTGGAATTTTTAAAACCAATATAAATTTGAAATGTAGCTATGAAGAAGATTTGTATCTACATATCTTATAGCTGGAAGTATAACTATAAGATAGATAGACTGACGATATTTGCTATAGCAATGTAAATACTATTTTCATTTATTTTTCTATAGTTAATCTTTAATTTATAATATAATTCATTGGAGAGTAGTTGCTGTGTTGTAGATTTTTACAGCAGATGAAATAATTTATGTTTGCAATGGTAGAATTAATATTGTTTTAAACGATGTTGTTTCATCCCTATTTACCTTATATGATTTGCTTCAATATAGTGTTTAGTTTTATATAAAGTCTATTTTATCTATACTTTAAAAAAAGTACGAACAAAAAGAATATGAAATCATATTATGTGAAATAATGGTTAAAATAAAGGTTATAATATAATTATTTCTGCGTATTTCAATTTATGTGCGTGCTTGACGATGAAATAACCCATTGGGCCCTAGTATAATGTATTGACCTGAAGTTCAATTAAATAATTGATAATTTAAATGATTATATAGGTATAGGTATATAGTTACAATATGAATTACTGATTATTTACAATTTAATTTATGTTGTGTATACCAAAGAATATAGAGCGAGCGACAAGAACCCTCACTATAAAAAAAGTTGTCAATAAAACTCGGTACCAGTTCGCAGTAGTTGTCTATGCAAGGTATAGTTTTTATTTATGAACGGCTATAAATATGAATTTCCTTTGAAAAACTAGAATCTTAGAAAATAAACTAAAATTACTACGTGCTCAAAAATATAACTGAATCGTAATCAATTTATAATTTCACGTGATATTTTGGTAAATGTTTGCCTTATATGCAAAATAATTCATATAATAGCTTCAGAGTATTGTACGCTACATACCCGATCATAAATAGCATGATAGTGTATTTAAAAGATTACATATATGTTAAAAGCTGCGCACAAAACCATTCTGGTACACAACAATGGCGGATTATTGTTCCGGCCAGATTGAAGCGCTTTTAGCAAGGAGTGAGGGTTCTTGTCACTCGCTCTATATTTTTTGGTGTATACCGTCCTAGCATATCATGTATTCTTTAATCCAAGACTGCCAGAATACATAACATTCACGGACGCATTTGATGTGGCCTTGTCAATATTTGATTTGACGAAATGCGGGATTTTAAAATTCAAATATCAGCAGTCTCTATTTGATCTGACGTAGACGTATTTTTCTGTCGCCCGTCCCTATTTGATCATGAAAACCTATACAATCTTTCAAATATCGTAGGGACCGCTGATATATCGCAGCTTGTGGCAACACTAAATATAATATTTGGAATGGTTAATTAAATTTATTATAATAATATTGTTTCCGTGAACAAACAGAATAACTTAATCAATAAAAATAAAATAAATTATATAATAGAAATGTTAGATACTAAATTTAGCAAATTAATTTTTAAATAAAATAATTTTATTGTTTCTAATGTGTATTATTTTAAATTTATTGTCGAATTTATACATTGCATAGAAGAAGAAGACGGATCATTGAAACAAATTTATTGACCCATTAAAGATAAACAAAGATAAACAGGCCGATTACTGAAATCACAACAAATCCATAAATACAGGATTAGTTGATATTTCTACCGACAGAAGGTATATATTAACTCACAAAAAGGAAATAAATACCAGTAAGAAAACAAAATAAAACAAATGACAGGAAACTACGTGATTGCTAAATACGTCGTAGATTGCTTATTGCTGTCTTTTTTATTGCAATGGTTCTTTTTAGGAGAAATGCCGGCAATGAAATATACGCTATTATTATTATATTCATTTTTTTGTATAAATACAAGTACTACAATAATTTATTAATGTATGTTTGCAGATTTGAATAAATACAATATATGTAATATAGTTATAAAATGGACATCACAATTATACGGAATGGGTTCCACGAAAGAAAATAACAGTATTATAATAATAAATTAATTAGTATATATATGTGTGTATATATATAGGCTTAAATATATCGAATATATAAATATCTGAAAGGTGTACATTATGTCCAAAAAAATTGACTAGATAATATAGTATGTATGACTGAATAATCGATTTTAAATGGACCAAGGTAATCGTACTTTAAACGTATTGAACGCACGCAAAACGCAATAAGAATGAATAAATGGAGCGAGACGGTGGTCACAATATATGAATAGATTGTTAGTATATTGCACAACACAGAGCATATTGAAATATGATGGAGCCAGACAAGGACGATGACAGACGAAGAGCAGTATATTAAAACGTTTATGAGAAGATACGTGGGGATACCGAGGATAACAGATAATGGAACGTTGGTTGTTGAGGAATTCTTCACAACAGCCTGTATCAATCACAAACCACAATTTAACTCTTCAGATATAATTTCCTAGATAGATAGTGTCGACAGTACACTGTAGGAGGAAGTAACAATATATTTATTGGTAGCAGAATTCACGCGACCAGAACACACAATCAAGATAGATGCTAGAAATCTTTAAGTTTGACGTATGTGCGTATTTAGTAGATTTTCTTGCCTCTGCGTTCGCTCGAGACTTTTCGGCGCCTCAATTTTGAATTGATTAGTATCGATTGCCTCCAGAGTTGCTCATGGCGCCCCTCACAGCCGCGCTTCCAGCGTCGGCGGCGGTATTTCGAACCGTCTGATTGGACATGACGCCTTCCTGGAACTCTTCTCGGGCCTTGTCGAAACTGGCTCCGGTTCCGCGGTAGAAACGGTGTACCTTATCGAGGGCACAGAAAATAACAGATAAAAACGTACAATGTAGTCCAGCAGCTAAGTTGTATGGGGCATATTTGTCATTCAAATATTTAGTTGACTACTATGAAATTAATTATTGTAAAACTTTAAATTATTTTCTCATAAAACTTTCTAATTGGCTACCATTCAAACTAGACTATAACTTGTAAAACTGGATAACATCTTATTTAATGTATTTTCTGCACCATGAGACGTGCGTTTATTCAATGTCTCAAAACAAGTTGGTTGCATCAAGAGAGTATTGTGTTATTCGTTTAAATTTAGAATTCACCGATATACCCTCATATTTCAGATAGATATACAAGGAAAATCATATCGATTGTGTTTGGATACCTTGTATATTAAATTTTGTATAAAATATGTCTATAAAACACAAATTCTAGTAGGTATACAATCAGTAAATTTTAAACTTCAAAATATACATTATAGTAGAGTTGTATATACATAGCTTATTGAAGTTTAAATAATTGTATTTTAAGTATTATAAGCATAAGTATTAATACTATTAGGTCCGCATTATAATTATTTCTAAAGCAAACAGGTATTTGCAAAAATCAAAGGTCCTTTTCACTCATTATATTGTGTCCTAACTTGTCACACAGTCGCGATGAATGAAGTTTGGATTAATCTTTAGTTATTCACAATATTAATTATTTGATTTTTTATTTAATATATGAGAAGCATAAATAGGTTCTCTTGTAAAGTTAGAACATATAAAGAATAAACTACCAATATACGGCATATAAGAATATATATATATATATTTAATAGTAAAAGTATTGTAGTTTTTTATAACTTTTAATAGAGTTTAGTTTTAATAATTTAAGACACTTACTTTAAGAAGGAGAAGTGTATCTAAAACAACGAGAAGAGTGAAAAACGAGGCAATGACTAGCATTATTGCTCCAACAACGGGGTTGATATTGATCATAGAAAGTCCATTGAGCCAACCACTAGAACAGAGACATAATTAATGCTATTAATACAGTTATAAATGATAATATTGAAAAGTTAAAAATATTGGACATTATATATTTTAAAACAAAAGCACATATTGTAAGTACTACTTACAATTAAAAAGTAGCATGAATTATTACCATAGAAATAGACGTAGCGTTAGGGTTAGGTTATAAGCGGCCAACAAATATGTACGTCTATTTCTATGATTATTACTATTAAAGAAATTAATATACATTTGTAAAAAATAAGCATACAATATAATTATGTACACATGTATAATAGGTAAATATTTCACAAATTCTTACCAAGATGATAGCCAGTCCAGTCCTAAGCATTGAATGACAAGTACCACCAGTTGGGCAAAGAAAACAAAGAAGAAAAGGAAGAAATTAAACGAGCTGTCACTCCTGAAAAGATAAGATATAAAACATTAATTGGACTATAAAATATGTATATTCATGACACAAAATTTGAATTACAAAAATTATTATAACAAAACAAGGGATAAAAACTTAAATTTAGAAAGCTTTAAAATAACTTATACTTAACTTCATTTTTTCTTTAAAATATTAATAGCACATACATCTCAAAATACAATAAGAGTATATAACCAATTTATTGAAAATACATTTTAAAAAGATGTCTTTAGTCACTTTTAAATCTTTATAGCAATAAATTGGCATCACACTGCTGAAGAGACTTAATGAGGTTGAAAAAGCGCTGGTCAGCTCTTTTTGAATTGCTAGGAATATATAGACATGGATCAGTATTATGAAAAGAAAACAATTTATAATTCTCCTGTTATAACTATAGCAAACTAATGGTTTTTTAGTTGCTATATTTTTAAAAGAAGAGATTGCCTACACTTAAATATATACCTGAAAACTGTTTTACATACATATCTTTAAATCATTATTTAAAATATTAAAATTTTATTATAAGCAAATATTATAGAAGAGTAACGGTAAAGAGTGAAAATGTAAAACTAAAATCAATCTCACCGAAAGGCCTTGTAGAGTGGTCGATACCAGCATAGGAAGGAGGCCGGTGCAAAGGGAACACACAGGACCATAGACATGCCGAAGGTGGTGCCTGCCTTTGAGTCTCCATGCGAGCCAATGAAGTAGGCGAGTGCTCCCAAAACATTGAGGAGCATGACACAAAGATGGGCCATCCAGAGGTAGTAGCCGGTCTTAACTATGGATCGAACCTCTACGGCAATCTCCACCTGAAAGTCCTGATAGAAGCAGGGCTGGCAGGGTAGGAAGCTCGGCAGAGGCGGCCAATTGTTGACACCTGTTGGGGGGGGGGGGGGATAGGACACAATAAGTGGTCGGTGTTTAGTGGGCAATTAGCACCCCACAGAAATACCCTGCAATTATATTATGTAAATAAAAGAGACAAGCCAATACTAATTTGTGCGAGTTTAACTCACCAACGCATAAATCTGATTAAAAAAATAACGTTATATATCTCTAAAAGAGTGTAACGATATCGATTGCAGCGTAAATCATCAGAGATAGTTTCTCAACATACGGTAGGGAGTAAATATTAAATTAATTATAAGCTAAGATAATATTTCTAAATCATTCGAAAGCTAAAGAATTCGTAAACAAATCGGAGTAATTATCATATTCAAACTGGTTGTAGTCATTAACTCATCAGCTTAGTTAAGTTATTATGCCGGTAAGTTATTAACTCGTCAAATAAAGTTATATTTTCATGGACAAATACTGGATTCTGATTATATGCTCGGTATTATTTTACTTATTCTGGCACGTTGACAGTAGTTTCTACATACATTACTTTGAAATAAAAAAGCGTGAATTGAAAGAGTAAACTTATGAATTTTACGGGAGTTTTATCGATTGATTGTTACTAATTTTTAAAATGGTAATCATTATTTCAACTGCGGGATAAAATCCAACATCGGAATACATTAAAATTTTATCAATTGTGAAAATAGTAATATGTAGTAATAACATGAGTGTTTCTTATTTCTTATATATAAGTATTATGTATATATTAGAATTCATATTTTACAAATTAATGTACATTTCAAAAGATCAATAACAAATTAAATTAATAAATGATATTATTCTATTTTGACTTTAAGATATCAAACTACAAAATATATTGTAAAGCAGAAAAATATGTTTCTAGATTAAGGTACCTACCTATAGAAGGAGATTCCTATAATGTAGTTAATAAAATCACAGTAAAATAATTAACACATCACAAAAAATTAAAACATTACTTAATAGATTGCTTGTTTTTTTGTGCGCTGTACGCTAATTGTTTTTTTTACAAAATATACAACAATATAGTAAAAAGACTACTGTTTTGATGTGCTTATAGCAAAAATGAAAGAAAATTTAATAAGAATAAAAACGAATATTTATTAATTAATAACTGAATAATTTTTATAATAGAATAGTGATGCATTTGGTTTTAGCCTCGTTTTACGAATAAACGAATACTACTAAAAATAAATGTAGTAAATTATACTATTTACATTTTCATATAATATACATACATATTATAACGTAATTTGGAGTAAATTTAAGTGATCTGATGCTGTAATAATATATTATAAAAATAATACAATGTGGAATATGTTTTATGTACCGATTATATTAATATAAAATGCAATAAAAAGCACAACAAACAAAATACTGAATAACAGTAAAATAAATTTGTTAACGACAAGTATTCGCTAATAGCCCTTTACAATGGATGTAATTGCACTTGACCTATGTATCTTTCTGATTCACTTATTATTCAGTACAGAAGATGCGGTTAACAATCGATTTTACACTATAACAGATTAGGGATTTTGGTTTAGATGGAACATCTTTATACAGACTGAATGGAATGGTCAAACTTATAAAACCAATAGACAGACTTTAGACTGTACTATAATACTTGAAAATAGCAATTTACAGATGTAGTAAACTAATGGAATGGTAAAATAAATGCGGTAAATGTCGGGGGCGCAATCAGGGTTTCCAGTACAAAATTAAAAAAGAACTAGCTTAAAAGATTCAAAAAAGGTCTGGAGGCGTCAAAACCATGGTTCCAACCAACATAATATTATGTAAATATGTATAAAGGGATTAAAAACAATTTAATTGATTATAATAATTATTTAGTTTATATAAAAACAGAGTGGCCAATCAGCCCAAAAAATTCAACTACATTTTTTCATAATTTTCAATTTTTTTCTAACAATGTTATAGGTAGGTTCCCATGGCTATGTAACTCCAAATGCTCTAAAATATGATTTTAAGATAAAACAGAAACTGATCTATTTAATTAAATATAAGGCATATACAATTTTATTGCATTTTTCGAAAATAATAATTTTGATCCAAAATGCTGACATTCAAACGTTGTAAAAAATCTGGACGAATGATAACCCCCTAAATATTTTTTAATTTGATTAGCATGTCATTACAATGACATTTAATTACCATTCAAGTATGTAGATAAGTGGAAATAAAACATGTACATATTATGTTCACACCAAATAGCAAGTGATCACTCCAGTTCATTTCATTTTTGAGAATTTTTCGATTCTGGAGGAAATAATCTTTCTTTTCATTTCTTACGTACAGCATAACTCGTTTTCAATGCGAAAATCTGATAACTTCTTTAATATTTGACTCGTACAACTTATATTCACAACTTAGTAGTCAAAAGATAATTCATTAATAATAACTATCATAATAGATAATATTGCGCTAAATGACAGTCCAAATATAAGAAAACGAAACATTAGTAATTAATCAGCTATTCATTTTACTAACATTACAGTTACACAACTGACAGTTTAAAATGTCTTACCAGCCCATGTTCTTACAGATTTCTGAATTTTTTAGAAGTCTAGAAATAACACAGGAAAAAAACCATTTTCTAAAAAAAAGCATAATGCAGGCAAAAGTCAAAATAATGCAGGCCACACCAATACTGATTATCTTTTGCCAGAATGAAAATAAAAATAAACACAGTTCAATTTAAGATATAATTATATGTAAAATATATTTCAGAAGTAGAACTATATTCTGTGAGACCTTTAAGACAATTTTTTAATTTATCTGTTTAAAAAAAATTGCCCACCATGAAAAAATTAAAGTATACAATTCGAAATTCAAGTACATCAGTGAATTTCAAGTACACATGGACACCCTGCAATATGTATAGCTGAGTAGTATTTAAATGTGAGGACACAATTATTTATTATTATTCTTAATTTGTTTTATCAAATAAAATAAATATACTTTTAACTATTGCATTGTCAATAGCATTTTATTTATAACAATGCAACCACATTGTCAATAGCACCAATCAA
Organism: Invenusta paracnida; assembly: GCA_036023295.1. Lineage (NCBI taxonomy): Eukaryota > Metazoa > Platyhelminthes > Proseriata > Coelogynoporidae > Invenusta > Invenusta paracnida. The sequence continues at coordinate 8,877 of JAYRBW010042249.1, forward strand.
TAATAATGAGAATGTATCATTATTAAATATTAATATTATTTTAAATTTAAGAATTTAAGATAAATATAATGTATTCATTTTTAAACTATAATACCTAGCCCTTACAGTTACCTATAAGGATATACCCCACTACTAATAATATTAATCATATTCATCCTGCCATGGCCATGGGCATAGCCCATGCTAAAAGTAAAGTACAGAATATTACTTTAACTATTATTCTCATTACAAAATCTTTTACAATTCTATAAGTATAATAGTCATATACTAGTTGAGTAGTGTATACTATAGACTATAATGTATTGCATAATTTCAGATTTTTACAAATTTTTTAAGATGATTAAATAATATAAAATTTAATCTATATAACTATTAGTATATTGTCATTGACAAACATTATTAAATATTATTGTGGAATACACATAATAGTATTAGTAATAAATTACTACTAGTACTAGCCAAGGCGTCTAGAATATTAAGTATAACTACTATATCATGTCTATATAAGTATTATGTATAAGTATTAAGTATAACATAAGACATAAAACTGTACTAACAAGTAGCAATAGCAGTATATTACTATGTTACTGCACTAGTGTCATAAGCACTGCCACTGGCACTAATTGTACTCTAAAGACTACGAAAAGAAAAGTAAACATCAGTTTTAAGCCTACAAATATTAACATTAAGACAGTTATTAAAATTCAAATAGTAAGTAAACGACAAAATAATAGATAATAGAAATAAAAAATATTTTACTTTTGGTAATCTAAAAGAAAAGAAAACTGAAAGTAAATTATTTAAAAAGTAAGACATATAAACACTTTGAGAGTTTTCCAAAAGAGTAAACATTAACGTTTCCGATGTCGCTCTTTAGGAAACGTTTATTGCAAAAGTTGGAATCGTTCGGCGTACGCATAGAAATTAAGTAGGTAACGGATCTAATTCCCAAAACGCCTCTGCCCATGTCTAAATCGAAACTAAATTTCAATTGATATAGGAATAAAAAGGTTAGTTTGAGTTTTAAAATGCCTTTTGCATAATTATATTTACTTTCTTCGATTATATTCACTTATTTATTTACAATTTGTAATATATATAGATTTCCTTTAAAATATATATTTCGGTTTGATGCTCCACTTTAAATTAAAGAGCGACAAAAAAAATTGATTCGAAAAAAATGGTATTCCTGATAAAAAAGAGTGCTCCTATAACGATTCCACTTTTTGAAAACGCTCTTTAATAGCAGTAATCAATCACCCATTGACATTTATAATCTAAAATCATGGAAGCTGGCAGAAAATAGAAAACACTGGAAAATCTTGGTGAGAGGTGCTATATGTTATCCTAGGACGATGGTGACAACCAGAGACCAGGGGGTGGAGTCCCATTAGACATTTTCGTATTATGGGAAATGTTGGGAAACAATACCCAAAATCAAAAATGATAAAAGTCGATATTCAATCGTTCCATAGGACTTGTTGACTTGATTAGGATTCCATCAGGAGATTTGAAGAATTGAGGTTTCAGTTCAGCGCAGGGACGACAATCAGAGCATACTTTCTTCACCTCATCTGTTGAATAGGGTAAATTCTTAGATCGAATGAAGTGCAGCATTCTTTGAACGCCGGGATGGCATAGACCAGCATGTATCTCCGCCAAAGATGATTGTACAGAAGTTGAGGCACAATTGGCTCGTGTAAGGGCATCCGGAGCTACATTTTGATTGCCGGGTCGATATTCAATCGAGTAAGAGAACGATGCGAGTTCAACACGCCATCCTTGGATCTTATTGTTCTTGATTTTTGTACGCCTGCGATTATCTAACATAAATGCCACTGATCGTTGGTCTGTCACTAGCTTGAAATGCCTTCCAGAAAGCAAGTGGTTCCATTTTCTAACCGCTTCTATGATTGCTGTGGCTTCTTTTTCGATAGCTGGATAATGCAATTCACTGGCGGAAAGTGTCCTTGACATAAAGGCAACTGGCCTGCCTCCCTGGTTCAACGTAGCAGAGACGGCGACGTCAGATGCATCACATTCCACCACAAACGGTTTATTTTCATCGATAGCAGCTAGTGTTGCTTTCTCGAGGTCCCTTTTCAAGAGGTTGAAAGATTCGAGGGCTTCTTGATTGAGAGGGAAAACTTTAGTATCTGAAAGTGTCTTTATTTTGTCGGAGAAGCGGTGCACCCACTTCGCATAGTAGGCAAACATCCCGAGAGTTCTACGCAAGGATCGAGGAGTTGTTGGTGGGGGAAGGTCTCGCAGAGCAGTAAATCTTTCAGGATCGGGTTTGATTATTCCGTTACCGACACAGTAACCAAGCACGTTGATTGAACTTGAAGACAAGACAGATTTAGACTCATTGAGTGTCAGATTGCGACTTCTACAGGATCCTAAGAATTTATTGACATTCACATCGTGCTCTTCTTGATCTCTTCCACCAACGGTGACGTTGTCAAGATAGGGAAAAGTACACTGAAGATTGTCTTCTTCTACTACTTTATCAATCATTCTTTGAAAGGCGGACACCCCATTGGTGACTCCAAAAGGAATGCGGCAAAATTGGTAGAGTCGCCCGTTAGCTTCAAAGGCCGTATATTTCCTGTCTTTCTGAGAAATCGGTACCTGATGGTATGCATTTTTAAAATCAAAGGTCGATAAAACTTTGAATGAAGAAAGTTTGTTTACCATTTCGTCAATTCTTGGGAGAGGGTACGCATCAAGTTCGGT
>JAYRBW010042260.1:0-11612 GCA_036023295.1 Invenusta paracnida
CTAGATAATTTCATTGTACTATGGAGTTATTTAGTTATTCAATGTAGATCATACCATATAGAGTAAGACAAATGGATACTTCATTTTCATGATCTGCCCATATTTTAGTTCAAACCAGCCGCTTAGATAAATATTAAAGACATTTTTGAAAATATTGTCATAGTAGCAGTTTATTGAAAATACTATCGAAATTATTAAGCTACGTATAACTGTACCTATATATACTCAGTTTTCCTATTATTACTGATCTACAGGTGTCTAACAACATACATGAGGACACCCCCTTCCGCAAGATCGGTATTGTGGGGACATACCAAACAAATGGTTACTGTGGGGACTTCTTTTTTTAAACACGAATTATTTTTAATTTCGCATATTTTTTTAAAAATAATATATAATAATTTGCTCGATACAATTCATTGACATGATTTTGTAGATTTCATTTTCGCGCGAAAAAAAAAAATAATTTAATTATTAATTTATTTTAATTTACTCTTCACATTCTTAAGACGCGATATTTAAAATTTTTTAATCATGGGTGAGTTGTACAATTTATTTATTTGAAAGTAGTTTTAATAAGCAACCGAGGTATGTTTCATTAGAATGAATACTTTTTAAGAATAGAAAATATTGGTTTATATTTATATGTTAATCTTTGAGACCTGGTGATGATAAGCAAATTCAGACATGGTTCGTGATCCGTTCGATCAATTATTAACAAAAAACGACCTGGACCAATGTAAACTGCAAGGGCCATAGGCATAATAGGGAATGATCTAGTTTTAAAAACCAATTTATGAATATTCAAATGATTTTTTACAAATATTGTGCTTTAAGTTAAATTGCTATTGGCATATTTCATGGGGGAACGTTTGGTTTGCAATCCATGGCTTTGTCACGCCCAAGATTTCCTAGGGTATCTGTTGTGTCACGCTTTGAAAGTTCAGAATCACGTGTGAGATTTGTTTATGCCTATGAATTTCAGGGTATGTTTTTAAAGTTGTAATTGGAAAAAATTTGCGTTTCGTGAGTTTGGTACCACTTTTTAGTGATTTATGAAAAAGGTAGCCCCTTAGGCTTTAAGTGTAATCAGTCAGATCTAAGTCAGAGTGTCAATAAACAAAATGTATTGTGACGGCAACAGGCTTGTCAAGAAAATTGGGAAAAGGTTGACAATTTCTACTCCATCTGTGTCAGTATTTATAGGTAGGGGGTTCAGATGCTTTCCCTACTAATGGAAATTACAATATATTTTTAAATGAATAAACCATTACTAAATCAAAACTAATACTCGCTTATAGTATTTTTCTCCTCTTTAAAATGATATTTAATATTATCTAGTATGATTATACACATTTATTATATATTTATGTTTGAAATAGGCCCTAAAAGAGCCTTTGTGATCAAAATCCGAGCATTTGAAAAAAATTAAAAAATCTAATTTGGCTATCATTCAAATATGGCTTGTTGGATCATTATAATATTATATATATGTGATCTTAACATCACTAGGTAGGTATATATCACCAATTCAAAGTCTTATTTGACCTCAAAAGCATAAATATTTTAATTTTAAAAGTTTGACTGATTATAACTTTTTAGGAAAATCATGACATATATTTTAAAAGAAATTTGTTTGGCTATGTAAAAAATAGTGTAGATTAAGAATCTTGATGTCAGTTTTTCTGCGCATTGAGGTGCAGATTGACGCATTGGCATTAAAGATACCATGGTATTTTTTGTTTTTCAAAAATGTAAAAAAAAAACTTTTTATAAGTTTTTTGATAAAATTAAATATATACTTCAATAGAAAATGACATCTTTTATCTTATGTATTCCAAATGAATTTGTTATCAACAGGCCAGAAATGGCCACTTATTGGCCATATTCAACTTGTATAAGTGTGATAATATCAAAATATTTAAAAAATATTAACTATTTTCAAAAATGCTTTTGTCACAATTTTGTGTGATAAAATCCAATTCTGAACTCACTTGAAATCATTCCTAACTAGCTGAAATTTCTCCTAACAGGCCAGAAATGGATAGGAGAACATTTCTTTCTATACATGTGACACAATTGGTGACAAAATCTATATAGAGACCTTTTCAATTATTATAAAAGTTTTAAAATATTAAATGAAGAAGATCAACTGTTTAATTTACATTATTTTATTTATTGTCAGATTTTAACATTTATTGTGTAGATGAAAAAATTATTAATTCTCTATCCATCCAAGTTCGCAAACCATCGGCTGGGTCAGCTGGTTCACAAACCATCAGATGGTCGGCAACAAATTCTTTAAACCTTTTCAATTATTAATGATGGTTTTAAAATATTAAATAAAAGAAAACATATGGTTTTAAGTTTTTTTATTCTAATATGTTATAATTGGATATATAAAAAATGTATTTATTCTTTATCTGTCTGGCTCATGAACATTTGCATTATTTACATTTTAAAAACATTAATTGAAGCAGATCAAATGTTTAATTTGTACTATTTCATTTGTTGGACATTTATTGTCAGATTTTAACATTTGTACAGATGAAAAAAGTATTAATTCTCTATCTGTCTTGGCTTGCAAACTGTCACATTGGTTGGCTGATTTGCAAACTGTTGGATGGTTGGTATCAATTTGTATTAAAATACATTATATTGAAAAAGAGGGTAGACATTCTTTGATTGGAACTATATGTTATATAATAAGTGAAATGGAAAATGTATTATTAGTATAGAGTTACTTAAATAGGCATCAACTATGACTGAGTGATGATTACTGTGGTGGGTGTAAATGTACAAGACAGTAATTTTAAAGCATATTATGGGAAGACCTTTATGATTTTACTTAATAGTTAAATTTTTTTAACTTGTATAACTATAATTAATTATTTTTTAATCCATTTTTTAAATAATTTAATGGATATAAATTTGCCACAATTTGGGGAAAATATATTTTTTAAATATAAGGAAAATCTCATGTTGCAAAAATAATTTGAATGGTCAATAATTTTTTTAGTAAAAAAATGAATAAAATTGCTCCCACCTTTCAGAAATTCTTGAGTCGCACCTGCTGTATCTAAGTAAGAACTACAGGCATTAATCTAGAATAATCTAGTCACGTATCAAATAATATAGAATTGCATTCAATAATAACATGACATAACAATACAAGCGAATTATTATAACATAGAAATAATAATAAAATAAGGCATGTACTTCTAATATTCCTAACAATATCATTAAAACAAAACTATAAGAATGTTAGGCAATTTTTTAAATCTAAAACTTTGTTCAAATGCACCATGAGGAGATAGTAGTGATTTTGTCCCTTTTGATATTGGTTTAAATCTTAGTGTGTTTCATTTTCAGATGTTGAGAATGAGGTTGAGTCGAACAGTGACGAATATGAACAAGATGTGAAAAATAAAAGAGTTTACGATAAGAGAAATATTTGTTTATTTTGCAAGATTCCACAAAGTAAAATTGGCAGGCACATTAGAACAAAACATCATGACAAGGTGGAAGTTATTGAGGCAAGTGCTTGTGAAAAGAATGAAAAAGATCAAAGGTTACAGTTGCTTGTCAACCAGGGCAACCACGAACATAATTTGGCTAACATGAAGAACGAAGATTTTAATTTGCTGGTACTGAGGAGGCCTTTGGAAAAGATTGTAAAGTCTGACTATTGCCCCTGCCCATTTTGTTATGGTTGGGTAACGAAACATGATTTGTGGCAACATGCCCACAAAACTTGCCCATTTCGGAAAGATCGTGTAACAAAAAATGTGCATTCCTTGTCAAATATGTTAATTGAACCCCAAGGAGCTGTTCAAGATCCAGGCTTCCAAGATCAAGTTTTGGCCACTATGGCAAATGACCAAATTGGGGCCACTGTTAGAGGGGATGATCTAATTAGAAAAGTTGGCTTTAAATGGTTCCAGAAGCTTGGTGTGCGCCAGGCACCACTAATACGACAAAAGATGCGGCAGTTAGCCAGATTATTAATAGAGTTGCGTAAGGACACGCATCTGGTAACTTTAAAAGAATTTCTCCGATGTGACCACTTTGATGCCATCATATCAGCTGCAAAATCTTTAACTGAATGGGTTCCAGATGAAGGGAATGATGCGGAATTGCCATTCCATAAAGTGACAAAGGCATCTCTTGGCCTGGCGATTGGGCATGGTGTTAAGAAGGCTGCAAAGATCGAATGGGGAGAACACATGCGGTTACACAACAAGGACAAAGCATCTGAAATGCAAAACTTTTTAACATTGTTTGAATCGGAATGGACAGATGGGTTTGCCTCCCATGCATTAAGAACAAAAAAGACAGTAGCTGCTATGCAATCAAAAGAGCTACCACCATCAGAAGATTTGAAGAAATTAAAGGCTGTTATTTCCAATGCAATTGAAGAAGCCATCCTCTTATTAACCAAGGACCCAACAAACGCAGATTTGTATGCTAGTCTATCAGGGGCACTAACTGCGCGTATTGTGTTGTTCAATAGGCGGAGGGCCTATGAGGCTTCAAACATCACAATTAAACAGTATCTTGCACAACGAGACAACAATACACCTGCTGATCAGTTAGTTGGCCTATCTGAATTTGAATTGCACCTAGCTGACACGTAAGTATAATTTTAGTACCACTTTTAGCTGCTTCTGTTAGTTATAGTAGTCAAATTATATTTTATAATTTTGACATGGTAACAAGCATTATTAATTTATACATAAGTATTACATTAAATAAAAGCCTCATTCACCTAACAATGTTATATGTTATCATGGTTCCTTCCTACAGTTTTTGAAAACCTGGAATGTAAAAAACAAATTCTGGTATTCTTCAAAATAATATTCTTCACAGATAATTATGTAAAGCTGGAAAGCAGGAACACTTTGAAAAGTCAGTGAATTTGAATCAGCCTGGAAAAGTCAGGAAATATGTAATGTAGTTAGGTAATATTTAGTGAATGAATGCAAAATGGGGTGTTTGCACTTTAGTTTTTCATAAGTAGGTAGTGGTATGAAATTATCATGCAAAACTGCCATGAGTCATGCATTTTTGAAATTTGTAATGTTTTATAAATGTTATAAACGTTTTCCTATCGTTTTTCTTATAATTGGTTAAGCACAAAAAATAAAGGAACAAATAGTAGAAACTGAAATAAAATAGGTTTTGGTTATTTACACAACTAGTGCAAAATATGCATCTTTATTGCATTCTATGAGATTAACATAGTCTATGCACGAGCCTGAAGGGGGTGGGGGCTCAGATATACAACCTGCAAAAGTCATGCAAAAAATTGATGACAAAGCGTTTGACACCCTGTATATACTGATTCACATGTTGTACTGTTTTCCCATAGCATATTAAAAAATCGCTAATAAAGTCTTGTATATTGTTGTTACTTTCTTTCAGACTATGTGTCATATCAGTATTTGGTAAGAAGAACCGCCTTGTGCCCATTATTATTCTCCCGGAAGTCCGCCAGGCTCTTGACTTATTGGTCACCGTTCGATCCTGCCAGCCTAAGAAGGTGGCGGAATCACAATTTTTGCTAGTGGGTCCTGCTGGAGGAAAAACCAAGGTAGCTGATTCTCTCAAGCCCTTTGTACATACCTTGGACAACCCTAAACTCATTAACACCAGGTTAGTTAGCCCCATTATTATTGCTATAAATCTAAAATTATTTATACTCTAGTTCAATTAATTTTTTTATGTGTGTATATTGTTTACTTGTCACAATTTTTTTCTGAAAGTATTGAATTATTGTCAAATAGTTATAAACCATTCCCCCCTTTGAGAAGTATGTAATCTGATCGATATAGTTTTTAAATTTCAGAAAATAGACTAATAAGCTTTGTCACTATATATATCATATTTGTTGTTTGCAAGCTGGAATAAGTTCGCTTTCCAGAATTTTTATATCAATATTTTCAACTCTTAGCTCTTAGTATTGCAGAATCTAAGTTTCAGATTAATGAATATATATATGAATTTTAATTTCCTTAATTCCTCGAATACTCGCCCATTTATATTAATTAAAATATATATAACTGGGTATATTTATACATACAGTCTCCACCAAAAGTACTCAATCACCTTGAAATCATAAGTTATATACCTAGCTACATACAGAGTATATAATTTATGATTTCAATGTGATCAATTACATTTGGTTGTGGGTGTATCTAAGCTAGCTGCCTGCAAATTTGAATTCTATATGGTTAAGGTATAATTTCCTCACGCACGTTGATATATAAAACAGTTTCAGCACCTTTACTATATAACATAAATTTATATAGTTACTATAGAAATTTCACAAACTTATAAAAATTCGAAACAAACTAAGTTTGTTGCGAATCGCGCACCAGCTGTATAAAATGTAATTTATATAGTTGAGATATGAATCGCACACTTTGTATCACAGCTTAAAATAAGTTAAATCATTTATGCATATGTATTGATTTGGGAATTGGATGAATTGTGAATTCTTTGTTACCTAACCGATTATATAGCAAAAATAAGTGAAATTATTTAAAGACCAAAAAGTTTGTTAGCTCAAACCGTAAAATAAGTGAAATCAATTAAAGTTGTTAGCTCAAGTAATAGACTACTTAAATAATTGAATAATTTCATGTAATATTTATTTTAATAACATATAATAAAATAATGTTGAGCTTTTCGAAAAATAATTTGGAGGCAATTAATAATTATTATATCATTAAAAAGCAACATCACTGCTGTTTTGATAGCTAAATTATTTCATAATTCATAGTATTTACTAGTAATGATGGTTAACTAAGTTTTAGTTAAGTTTTTATAAGTTTACCAATACCAATATTAGGTACCAGAGTAAAGCTGCCTTTATTGACTACTACTGTCACTACTATTACCTACACTGATGCCTTATATTATTACAAGTTTACTCATTACTAAGTAAGTAAATGAAATATAGCCTTAGTTAGTTCCAAAATATTTTTCGAAAAGTTCAACATTATTTTATTATATGTTATTAAATATGACATGAAAATATTCCGTTATAAGTATTCTATTATTTGATCTAACAACTTTAATTTATTTTACGGTTTGAGCTAACACCCCTTTTGACCTTGTTGGTTTTTAAATATATAATTATAGTAAATATCAGTGTAAATTATTAGAATAAAATTACAAGTTAAATAATCAAAGATCAACACTATAGCATTATAATTTTTTAAACTTTAATAAATTATAAGTTAATTATAATTATTTAATTATAATTTATAAATCTTACTTTATACTAAACGACATATAAAGAACAAAACATGTTTATTAGGTATTTATGACTACTTCTATTGCATATTTCAGGAATTTGCGAAGGCAGCTTTGTACGCTTTCCCAGGTTGTGCACCTCACTGATGAGCCCTTAGAGTGGCTGATGAAACATATGGGCCATACAGCGTCAGTACACCAGGAGTTTTACAGATTGCATACCGATGCTTTGGAAAAAGTTAAGGTATCAAAACTGCTGATGTTGGCCGAGGATGGAAAGCTTGGGGACGTTAGAGGAATGACGATTGATGAGATTCTGAATGAAGGTTTGTTAGTTACAAATGTTGTGTGATTAATTAATTTTTAAAAACTGATTTTCCTCTGTGGGCACCTCTAAAAATTAAATATTGTGAAAGGATTCGCTAAGATGGGGACTGATAGGGGACAACTGTGTTTCGCCAATATTTGTTTTCAAAGTAAATTGAAATAATTTTGTTTGATATTTACGCAGTTTTTATATCAGCAATATAGGTTATAGCTATTACATAGCTAGATCAACATAAACAGATCAAGGTTATGAACAACTATAAACACGTATCAGCAAGAACCCCTTGTATTATCGCTACCTCTCCCAATCCCCCTCCCTCCTCAGGTGTACCAGCAGCCCCAGACCCAGGCCCTAGCGGCTTGCAAAAGCGCGCTCGAGAGGGCGACGCCCAGCCCATCCCGGCTCGGTCCAGCCTGGCCCGGCCCAGCTCTGCCCGAGAAAGCCCAGCCCAAGAAAGGGCGACGAAAGTTGACCGTCATGCAACAGCGCGCTCGAGAGAGGCGGGCCAAACCCAGCTCAGCCCGGCCCAGCCCAGCTCAGCTCTGCCCGGCCCAGCTCAGCCCGAGAAAGCCCAGCCCAAGAAAGGGCGACGAAAGTTGACCGTCATGCAACAGCGCGCTCGAGAGGGCGACGCTCAGCCCAGCCCGACAGGAGATGAGGTAGAAGCTTACTTGATTTTACTTAATTTTACCATATAGCAAATTGCAACTTTAAAAGTTTAAATGCGACATATCCAATTCAAGTATGAACATTTAGTAACTATGATTAATAGTCGATTCAAATGCCAATTTGAAAGTTCCAATGCGACATTGTAAGTTAAAATGCTTCATAGCAACTTCAATTTCGATAATTTGTTTATATAACATATTTGTTCATTATAACATATTATGACAACTTTATTTTAATAATTATATAACCACTAGGCACGTAGTCAGACTGTTGTAAAATGTACGCACTTCATCTAACATTTCCGAAATGTATATAGTTTTCAGTTGCAGTTTGACAGAGAATCTACTATGATTTTTTTGACTTTCATAATATAAAAACTAAGTGTAATAAATTATAATGGTTGGTTTGGTTTGCGCTCTCATAATATTCAGGTCTTATTATTTTTCTCAAATTATTATATATTTGTCTGTTTTGTCTTAGTAAGTTTGTTAATTCTTTTTTCTGTATTTATACTTCTAATCCTTCCTTACTTATACATACTTCTATATTATTACATTATTTATTCCTGCTGTATATTATATCCGTTGTAATTACCTTTTTGATCTTTAAAGAAATAACAATTCATTCAATTCACAAATCAATACGCAGAAATTATTTCACTTATTTTATGATGTGATACACAGTTTGCGAATCACATCTCAACTATATAAATTTCAATTGTATACACTAGGTGCGCAAATCGCATGTCTACTATATAAATCTCAATTGTATACACTAGGTGCGCAAATCGCATGTCTACTATATAAATCTCAATTGTATACAGCTGGTGCGCGATTCGCATTATAACCATATACATTTTCATTTCATACAGTGAAATGTGCGAATGTGGTGTCTACTATATAAATAAGTCTATAATTGTTATTATTGTTTAAAAAAAGATTTATAATACTGACTTGTGAAATATTTGACACCAAAATCACACTTGGGTCCTTTTGAGGCAAGTTTCGACAATCAAAAGGACTCCTAGGTAATTTGTCATGTATTTGTGATATATAAAATAAAATTGATGTTATTATGATATTTATACATAGGTAATATTATATTCATTTTAAAAACAATGGATCATTTTGGATGCCTTGAAATCATTAAAAATACAAAATCGCGATTTACTCTTAATAAGCAAAAATCGACTTTGTGCCTTTTGATTGTCGACAGCTGATATGTCTGCCTGCTAATTAAAAAAACCTCTAATTTAAACTCTATTTATAACCATTTCTATTAATCTCTTTCCATGTAGATGTCTGTTGATCCACCCTCTTCCACTCTTACTGCCCCTCCCGTCCACGGCGCCTCCAACGCGGCCCCGAATGCTGCTTCAAAGTTAGCCCCCGCCGTTAACCCCGAGGACAAGGTAAGCTGTTAGATGAATTAAACGATATCGTATTTATTGTATAGCTCGATCATTAACTGATATTGATTGAGAATGCTTATTATTCGTTATCAAACATGCTTTAGAAGCTGTTTAACGAAATTCCCTTCCTTGAACATGCTTTTAGAAGTACTCTTTACAGGGCTTAACTGCCATGAATGCAAAATTAATTTTTATATACTTGTATCTTAGGTATTGAAATGTGTACTTCTCGTATTAATTATTGGCAATACTGAACTTTAGTGCCCCCTGATAGGGGACAACTGATTTTCCACTGTGTTTCGCCAGGAGTGCCTATGAAAAAAATATTGTGACGGGATTCGCTAAGGGCTACTGATAAAGGACAAATCTTAGTTTTAGCAAATTATATAAATGGAATTTTTTCCTTGTAATTTACTTATAAATATTTTTTTCAAATGGTAATTCTATGTCGATTTTATGCACCGTGTAAAACCCCCTCTGGTCCTATATTTATCAGCCGACACCAAATTTAGCTGGGTTATATTTGTTGGTAGGTTTGCCTTGTTCTATTTTTTTAGCTATCTTGCCCAGACTAAAACGATATACAGATTTTCTGTGTATAAATCAATTAAATTAAATCAATAACTATTATATCAAAAAAATTGACAATAACGGCTTCCACGCTATATGATTATAATATATAAAAAGTGTAATTGGAAAGTTTTTTCATTTTTTTCAAATCGACCCCCTCAGCTTAAAACTGAAAAAAAATCCCAACAGCTTCAGTGTGAGGCTCCGAGTATAATAAACTACATACAATTCTGCGTCGAATGACACCAAATGCAGCTTAGTTATATTTTTTGGTAGGTTCGGAATATTTTTAGGCTATCTCGCCCAGACTAATTATTAGTATTATGGGGGCAGTTTCCTTGTCACTATTATTTAATCAATTTACTTTTATAATGCTAATTGCTATATTTAATTCTTTACCACAACTTGTCCCCACAACATCGATAAGAATACCGAATACCAGAAGTTTATATTATCAGTATTATGGGGACAGTTTCCTGTGTCATACAGTTCAGATTAATTATCTGACATAAACTTGAATAGCGATATGCCATATATGCTATTTTGGTTTTAAAATTTCATTCGTTCTTCAAAGTTTTTAATTATTTATAATTATTATACATTTTTTTCATTATAGATGAATGAATCTTGGGATCCTTTAGAAGCTACTAAGGTTTGTAAAGTTTTTTTAAACTTTTATATATCATTCCAGTAAATGTTTTAGTTCAGATTTACTCTACAGGTGATCAAATTACGGTGTCCATCTTACTAATTATTATATTTCTAATAATTTGTTTGCTTAATTTCTGTAGCTGTTAAAGATGTGCCCATTCTACGCACTGTGTAAATGAAATCTTTCATACTAGAATATGAATTTCCTTCAACAATTTGTTTTTGTTTGTAGCAGTAACAATTTTCTGATTTCGTAACTTTAAATTAGCGAACTTTTTATGTTTTTATATAACGATAATTGTTATTATTATTTTATTTGTATTGTATATTTCAGGAAGAAAGGAACATATTGGATCATTTTAAGCTCAATATATTGAGCAACCGGTTCCCGAACGACCGGCAAATAAAAAATTATTCCACTAACAGTAATGTTCATATTTTGCAGACAATTATGATCCTCAAAAAGTTAATGTCAAGTTAATTATATGAATACAATCGTAGAGTAATAATATGACGTCTTCCAGTATTATAGCGCTTTCGAACTTCTTGGTTCTCAAGTAGTCTGCGGTTGCAAAAATTTACTGTTATACAGTTTAACCATTAATCATAAAAAAAACGTTATTAGTATATTTTCATAAACTAATTGCATATTGTTTTCTGAAAATTGTTTTACCCATATTGTAATTGTTGTAACAAATAAATAGATTCCTTTATCTATGCATG
>JAYRBW010042271.1:0-11611 GCA_036023295.1 Invenusta paracnida
TTTACGCTTATTTCAATTCTTTTATGATATGAGCTAACACACTTTTTGCCATTTTTGGCTAATAATAATTATTATATAGGGCAGATAATATTAATAAGAATTATATTCTAGAAAAATGTATAGCATCAATAAACGTACCTAAGACATTGTTAAATAATATCGCCTTAGTTTCAAGGTACTGTACGACTTACGCACGTCAAATATGACTAGTGTCCTCTTTTATTTTTCTGCTATTAACAGGTATTAATGTACACATCTAATTTTTAAGATGTAATACGATTGTCTCTGACAAATATTTTTGGTAAATTCTCCTTCCTTTATAAAGTATTACATTTTTTTAAATGGGATATGTATACAGAAATTTTGTCGAATCCAACCGATGTAAAGATAAAGCCAAGAAAACAATATTATTGGAACATGGTTAACAACTTGTTATCAAAATTTCCGAATAATATAGTCTACTAAACTGGCTATTTATTACTTGATTTTAAAAAAAATATTAAGTAGGGCTAATTTAATGATTACTTTTCATTTTACATGATTGTTTGTCTCATTAAACATTCTTATTCAGTTTTAAAGTTTTAAGTTATAAAATATACTAGAATGTAAATTGAAATATATTTTATCTATGTATGATAAATTATTGGGATTTGCTACATGTATTTGATAACTTTAATATAAAAATGTAAGAAACTGTACACAATAGAAACAATACAAATATATATAATTATTGTGCATTCATGTAAATAGGGTTCTTTGCGATATATATATATATACTTTACGTAAATAGAATTAATTTGTTACATGCTCGTGATTTTGTTGAAATACATAATTATTTATCTTGCTCAAAATGTGACCCATAACACAATTATTTGATGATACATTTCAATAATTCCAGCCAACACAGCCACAACATTTCCTAAGACTATGGTAAAACTTCCTAGAAAGAAGTGTATTAGAAGACATCTTTCTACCGGCTGTCCGAAGCATAAAAATCTGTTAGTGTGGCGAGTCATAACAGGCAGACATTAAAATGCCTGTACTCTACTCAAAAGTTCGAACAAGCCCGCGATAATTGAGAAAAATGCACGCAGGACTGCCCCAACGTCGACAAATGCAACGCTTGTTGTCAGAAAGAAAGTAGCCATGTCAAGGACAGTCCAACAAGGCTGTGTAGTTTGGAGAAGAAAGCAATGTCTCCCAGACGACGAGGTTCTATGTTAGAAAATACTTGGACTGTTGTGGAAGCATCCGGGGTAAATGTTTCCTTTAATATTAACTTTTACTTATAAAAGTACATAAATTAAAATTAAAGACATATTGTAGGTATACATACATGCAAAATACATGCATTTTAATGATTATTTTAAAGTTATAATTCTTGTCTAATAAAGAAAATTTAATCAATTGATAGTTTCAAATTTAATGCATTCTAATAATGTATTAAATCCATCTCACAATTACTTTATATGTCTCATAACATGTTTTCCTAGGTTCAAGCGTAATAATAATAATACTTATTATTTATTTCCAGGGCATCAAATATAGGTACAAATTATATAAAAAATTAAAAATAGACTGAATATAAACAAAAAGCGAAAATAATAGATCCGCGAGGAAAACTAGAGACATACTTTTATTGAATGATCGGGCTAGTTATCTTTTACACTATATATACACCTAATTGAAATTATAGGTCAGACGCTATTTAATAACACGAAATAAAAATGGCAAGCAATGAATACTATTTTGAGGTATATTTAGATCGTTTACAAATGGTATACACTTATAATTATATGTATGTATAAACTTAATGACATGGAATTTGTAGATTGGTTATAATTTGCTCAGGACTTTGTTTATTTTAATTATAAACACAACAGATTATGGACGCTTGTATAAGAATAATAAAAAGTACTTTAAGTAGTAATTAACATAATTGAGTCTGTAGTGTAATATATGCTATAAAATATTATAAGTAATGTATAAGTATATAAGTATATAAGTAAATATATGTATGTAAGTAAATATAAGCATAAATGTTACAAGTACTTATCATTTATTTCTAATCTAAAATTTGTTCATTTATTTGTCTAAATTGAAATGCTTCAAGAAATGTTTAATATATGTCCCTATACTTATGATTTGCATATTTAATTTTCACATTTAATTTAAAATAATAAGTTTGTATTATGTCTACTGAAAAATTTACAAAAATTTCCTATTATTTCCTATTTTTATTATATCTAAATTATAAAATATAAATTTGCAATATTTAATTTCTAATTTATACAAATGAATTCATTTTATCTCAATTAATTGGAATTAAACGATTTATAAGGTCGCGGTACTTCTGTTTTCACTATATTTTGCATTCAATGTTTTGAAAGTTAGCCTTTAAATACATTTGAATGTGTACAAAAACACGTTTAAAATGTACAATTCATTAGTGCAAGTTTGTGCGCAATATATTTCTTAAAAGTTAAAGATTTTTTTCAAAAAATTGTTCCAGTTTATTTAAACATAATTTTCATTTGTTACATTCTTACAAATCGCAAATGCTTACTTTTCTGTAATTTAAATGCTAAATAATTTTCGTGTTTAATTTATGTAATATTTTTGTAAAACTTGTGAAACTTGTGAAACGCAAACAAATTTCTGAGCAAGCATTATAAGCAAATATTATATTTAAATATTTTTTTCTATTCGCTGCATATCTAAATGTTAGATGCGTTTCTCTCTTTATCATAAGCTCATATAATCCGAGTCATTAAATAAAACACAATTATAATGTTATGGCTAAACAGTACTTGTAATTGATATAAACATATTCTTTTTAATGGAGCATTTAATTTGTTTCATTTCAATAACTTTTCGATAGAATTTTGTCGATGTGTTCGGCAATTTTAAAGGACATTTTTTATTGATATTTGTTTGACCGAAATATGTGTGCATTTATGTTTTAGAAATGTTAATGTTCCCTAATTTAATAATTAAATAAACTTCACTCTGGAGGACTATAAAGTCAACAAATACAACTCTTGTGTTCAGCAATAAATATGCTCCTCTACTTTGTAGTTGTGAAAGAAAAGAGGTTGCTTCCATTTTGATGTGGTTCCATGTGATATACCTGTAATGTTGTGAAAGAATCTATAATAAATGTTTAGTATATTGTTGACTTTAATTTGTACAAGTACATTTAATTTAAAGTTATTGACACGTTTCAGGGGTACATTATACAAAAAATTTCATATGGATATTATAAGTAACTAAAAAACAAATTGAGTTATATATAAAATAAAACATTATTTATATACTAAATGTGTTTTTGGTAAATGTACTTAAGCCAAACATTTTTTCTGACATTTTCCGTATGTTTTACAAGGATAATATTTAAACTCATTATTACAAATTATGGCGTAAAACTAACTAAATTATTTATAGGATATTGTTTTAGAAAATTGTAAAGTTAATTACATTTAATTTGTAAATTGCAAAAGAACAACTTGAATATTTAAAAAAAATACTTAACATGCGATTAGGTCGAATCAATTAGGTTTATAAATCAACGATTTTATTTATACGTACATTAAACTTCCAAATCAGATTATTAGAACTGCCATAATAAATAATTGTAAACATTTTTTCTTCTTAAGTCTAAATAGTGTCAAAGATTTTAATTGGATGGCAAGCTTAATCTATATTTGTATTTAATAATGTATATATAAATGTATTTGAATTTCTGAGCTAAATGTTTCTCATCTTAAATGTATTTTTATACCAAAAATGATTCAAATACTTTATGTTATTTATCGTCTTTATCGTCAATGTAAAATATTTAAAAATGTTATATACTATAGTCACATTATAGTTAATTAAAATTATATTTAAAATCCGGCAATATACCTGTTTTTATAGCCGGGATAAACGAAAACATATTTTAGACAATTAAGCTTATTCTGAATTTCAAGTCATACAGAATTTTAATTGAAATATTTAACTAAAACATATATAAACAAACTGTTTTTAACTTTTAGTTATAATCCTTAAATTTAATTTAACAATTACTAATTAAGTCAACCACTTGAAAACAGTTAATAGTACTTATTATGTAATGTAAATAACTGTTTTATTTTTAAAGTTATTATAATATAAGTGTTCAATTAACCCAAGCGATCATGAAATAGATAGATAACTTAATTAAACTATATATATATCGTTATTTATAAAATGTATTCTAAATAAATTGTCTTTTAGTGATAATCGCAGGCATTTATAGTTATGGTTAGTGTAGACAGACAATCTTAGCGCCTCGGAATTTTGCCACTATATATACACAAGATTATTCGTCCCTTTCGCATGCAGTTGTTATATTGGTGTTCCAAAAATAGACCATATCAGAAATAATTTACTCATTACAATACAATACTGACTATTTAATTTTATTTAAACAATATAAAACGTACAAAGTGATCAAGAGACTATTCTAATTTAAGCGTATTTGTAAATAATAATATTTTATAATAATCGTACAGCTTTAGCACTATTTTTTTAAAACATTATTTATGCAATGTCCAGTGTAATATACGTGAGCAGTTTAGTCTTTGTGATTGAAATATAAATTCATGACAAATTAAATATCAAGTATTTTAATACCATAGATTGGTATTTTAATTACTCATTTATTTGACTTCTATCATTTTTATTTATTCCATATCATCTTTAGTGCCTTGCATAATTATAGATTATTTGTAATAAGAAAAGTGTTCACATAAAACTATTCTTATAATTAAGAAAAAGTAGTTTATGAAGAATATATTTAGGAATAAAATATTAGTGTTCATCAGAAATTAAACGTAAAAGTTTCGTCTAACACTCGGTAAATATGTTGCAGCTTTGTGTATATCTTAATAACAGGAAATTATATTTTTTGGTAGATAAATATTAAATCGCAAATATATCCTTTACAAATTGTAAAAATTTCGAATATTGTTGACAAATAAACACTCATAACTTCAGAATTTGCTTACTTATATTCCCTAACTTGATTTAACAAGAATTGTTGAAGAACGAAGAAAGTGTGTGATTTCCTTATTTTGTTCTTTGCACAAGTCTAAAAGGAAGTAAAAATAAATAACTATATAAATTGTAATGAATATCAAGTGGATCATCCATATTTAATAATCTTTCTTTTACTTTTTGAATATATTTATGACATCTGAATGATGGGAATGTTCTACATTATTGCGACTTTAAATCTGATTATATCACTGCAGTGTAACATTAATTCAATAGTTCAGATTCCGACTTGCACGCCTTGGAAAGTTGGGACTGAAAGACAAAATAGCGATGGTTATTATTAGCAAGATATTATTAAATTCACAAATGAGTATACTGATATGGAATACTATTTTACTGACTCGAATTATTCTTGTAAAGTGAAATGCATAGAAAATGTGAAATGTTCTGCTATTTATGCACTCTATATGACTATCACTGAATACTACTGTCAAATATTCAGTAGAAGTATTGATTCGGAAGGTGGATGGAAAATTACTTCCATTCTCAAGAATTGTTTAATGGGTAGGTAATTTATATTATATTTGAATATATATGTACCCTCGGTTGATCTCATTAAAGTTACATATTTTTAAATTTGACAGTATATATGTTTATTGTATAATTTTATGTTTTTAATATTTTTAATTCATTATTAGTGTTTAAATTTGTGTAATAAATAAAAATATATAGAAAGTATTTAAAAAAATATAATTAAAAGTTTGTCTATTAAATCGTGCTAATTAATTAGCTTAACTATATTTAAAATAATATCAAAATTGGTTGTTTGAGGAATTATTTACATAATATACATTAGGTATTGTAAAAAATAAGCTAAGTATACATCATTAATAATTATTATATTATTGTGTTTTGTATTTTTATTGCATAATACTTCGTTTTTATATATGAATACATTTTATATGAATAATATATATCGACGTGAATATATTTGTACTATTTTTAAACATAAAATTGAAGAAATGTCATATATATTTCTAATTTAGACATTTCATAACATTTACTAACATGTTATTGGGTTGTACCTTATGTACATATACTATCAATTTATATTATACTTTTTCAGAAAATTGTGTTTAGTTAAACTGATATATAATTTGTTTGTAAAAAGATGTATTGTTTATATACAAATTATTTATTTTTATGCAAATATATAACAAAACCGTTACGCATTTTAGATATACTTCATATGGACTTAATGTGCAGATTAAAAAAAATTGCATAAACCATAACGTTTATTATTTCAACTATACGTTTGAAATTAGGATGAAAAATAATAAATAAATGGTATATAATTTTTAAATGTGCTTCCAAAAAGCAAATAATAGCACAAATTATTAAGGAATATGTTATGTATTAAATAATACTTTTTACAAGTAATGTTTGTTTAATTAATTATGAAATATATTTTGTTTAAATCTGATAATATTTTCATATTGCCATATGTATATTTATATCCATAATTATAGCGTCATTTACTGATATGCGAATATGTGTACATGTTATGTAAATTATAATAATTTAATATTGTCAGTTATCATTATTTTTATACCATATACGGTTTATTTTTTGTGTACAGATTTTGTTTTAAACTCGCATAAAGAAAACGTTTTTTTATGAATATCAATATAATAATTTATTATGATTAAAAAATTATTTATTTAAAAAAGTTTGTATAGTTAATAAAATGTTATACACAAAATAGCTTGAATATCGTAGTACATGATCTTAACCATACCGTACACAGACTCATATATGAATATTAGTAGTAAATGGGATATCAATACCCGGATTTCTCGGTTTCTTCTATTCTACGGTAAGTATTTTGTTCATAAGTATTTATTCACAATTTGTCTAATGAGTCTAATGTGAAGAACATTGTGCATTAGACTTGGGTGACTCATGTTGAGCATTAGTCTGACGTGACTCATGTTGTGCTATAGACTGGAGTGACTCATATTGAGCATTAGTCCACTGTGACTCATGTTATGCATTAGACTGACGTGACTCATATTGTGCATTAGACTAACGTGACTCATGTTGTGCATTAGACTGAGGTGACTCATGTTGTGCAATAGACTAAGGTGACTCATGTTATGCATTAGACTGGAGTGACTCATGTTGTGCATTAGACTTATGTGACTCATATTGAGCATTAGTCCGCTGTGACTCATGTTATGCATTAGACTGAGGTGACTCATGTTGTGCGATAGACTGAGGTGACTCATGTTATGCATTAGACTGACGTGACTGATATTGTGCATTAGACTGACGTGACAAGTGATTTTTACTTTATAAAGTCCTTTATTGAATGAGATGGTGGACGATAGATATACCTATGCATAAAACGTTAGTAGTGACAGTTCGGAGTGATTGAAATTCAACTTCTTAGAGTTCAAAAGAGGGAGGCTGACTATTTTCAATTGTATTTATCATGAATTTATTATTTTAAAAATATTTTATAATATTACATGTAAAAGTTGAATTACTAAAATAAATATACTATAATAAACGATGAAAGTAAACTAATGTAGTTTGTAATAGTGTGCAATATTAAAAACGGCGTTTATAATCCAGACGCAAAACATTCTAAATTTGTAATCTATATGTATTTATATGTAGTTTTTTAATAGATTAAGCATTTAAAACATTAATTAATATCATAAAACAATTTTTAAAAATTACCTTAAATGTCTTTAGGAAAATAAACGAAAGAGATATAGTTAGACGTTTCGTGTAGTATGCCTAAATCAAATTGCAAAGCTGAATAGATTATTTTGTTGACTTCTTGTAAAAATGTGATACCCTTTTAAAAGTTGAGTTTATGTGCATTTTTATTTGAACAAATTGTTGATTACGCTGATATTAAAATTGATATTTTAATGCATAATAGGGTGATTTGATTGGATGACAAGCTTAATCTATACATATTTGTATTTCAAAGTTTTATCATTTATTTGTATTTGTACGTATCATATTATATTATCATACTTTTTGTTTTTCTGAGCTGTTTTAATTTAAATGTGTTTTTATACCAAAAATTATTCCAATACACAATGTTATTTATCGTCTTTATCGTCAGTTGTAAAATATTAAACATTTTTATACTTTTAAATATAATTAAAGTATTAAACGTCAACATATTCAAGAAAATATCAGCTTATTCTGAATGTCAAAGCCAAATTAATAATGACATTAATTTAAAAATGTTAACTGTATAACTAATATATTATAATTAGCAGCAATGCTAAAATGTATAGTAATAATACTTAAATTTAATTAGAATATACTTACTAATTAGTTCAAACAATTGAAAACAGTATTACTTTTAATGCAATATAAAATAAATATTTAATTTGTTTGTTCTTATTAAATAAATGTTCTAAAACCCCAAACTGTTTTGAAATAAATGGTTAATATAATTAAAAAGTATTTACTTGTATATAAATATACGAAATAAATATATATATGTATAAAAGATATTATTATCTATATCGTTATTTATAAAATGCATTCAATGTAAGTAGTTATTTAGTGATAATCGAAGACTATAGGTTTAGTTATGGTTTAAGACTGACAATCTTAGCGCTGCTTAACTTCAAAATATGTCTCCTCTCTCATCCAGTGAATTTTCCCACTATATATACACAAGATTATTCGTCACTTGCGCATGCAGTTGTTATATTGGTGTTCCAAAATAGACCATATCGGTAATAATTTACTCATTTACTCATTTATTCAATACTGATTATTTTATTTTATTTTATTTTTACAATATAAAACGTACAAAGTGAGCAAGAGACTATCTCTAATTTAAGCGTATTTATAAATAATAATATATCATAAGAAGTGTACATCTTTGGCACTATCCTTTTTCACATTATTTATGTAATCTCCAGTATAATATACGTAAAGGGTAAATGATTTATTTATATTTCATTATAGCTTCGGTTGATCTCATTTAAAAATATATACGACTAAATATGCAGTACAGATGTTTATAATAAAACATTTACGTTTTTAATATTATTTCTTATTTCTTAGTGATTGAATTTTTATTTGTATAGTAGACAAAAATATATACAAAGTAATCTAAATATATAATTAAAATATTGGCTATTAAATCGTGCCAATTAGTCAACTTTAATCAAATTTATTTACAATAATATTAACATTTGTTGCGGAATTTTAAATGTATGAGTTAGGTATTATAAAAAATTTATAAAAAATTTATGCTATTTTAAACATTAAACTAAATACATTTCATATACATTTTTGTACATTAGACGTTTCACAATATTTAGTTACATTTTTATTGGGTTATGCTTTATGTACATATAATATAACTTTATATTATACTTATTCAGAAAGTTCCTCCTTTAAGTAAAAAGGGTGATTTTTAAAATACTCTCTTCAACAAATGCATAATTTCTTTGTTATTTTTCATCTTTTACTAAAAGCATATAATATAGTTAAAATAATAAGCATATGGTACCTTCCATTTATTGTTATGTGCTCATTAAGTACATATTAAGTATAACTAAAATGCGTACAGTTAAGTTATATGCTTCTCATAAAAATGAAATATTTGTATATAGAAACAATATTGACAATATATATTTATGCAAACAAGTTATAAATCAGTTAAACTAAACACAATTTTCTGAACAAGTATAATATAAAGTTATATTATATGCACATAAAGTACAACCCAATAAAAATGTAAATACATGTTGTGAAACGTCTAATGCACAAAAATATATATGAAATGTCTTCAATTTAATGTTTAAAATAGCAGATATTTATTACCGTCGATAAATATTAATAGTATAAAAAGTATTCATAAATAAATAAAAAAGTAATTTCTAGAAATACAAAACATACCGTAGTAATATAACAAATAATAATGATTTGTTTAGCTTATTCTTTATAATACCTAACGCATACATTTAAAATTACACAACCAAATTTATTATTATTGTAAATACATTTATGTTGATTAATTGGCACGATTTAATAGACAATACCTATTTTAATATATAATATATTTAGGTTACTTTGTATATATATTTTGTCTACTATACAAATAAAAATTCAATCACTAAGAAATAAAAAATAATATTAAAAACGTAAAATATTTATTATAAACATCTGTATCCAAATTTAGTCGTATATATTTTTTAATGAGATCAACTGAAGCTATAATGAAATATAAATAAATCACTTATTTATTTTATATTGCATTATAAGTAATACTAACCGTTTTCAATTGGTTGAATTAATTAGTAAGTATATTCTAATTAAATGTATGTATTATTACTAACATTATGACATTGCTGCTTATTATTATATATTGGTATAGTTAACATTTTTAAATTAATGTCATTGCTAATTTGGCCTTGACATTCAGAATAAGCTGATATTTTCTGGAATATGTTGCCGTTTATTTCTTTAATTATATTTAAATATATAAAAATATCCACACGTATCTCTGATCGCTGGATGACTCGGGAGATTATGAATTACCGTCGGTTTAGTAGGCGTTTGGACAAGACAGCTAATCGCACACAAACTCTAGATGACCGTCTCGAACATCGTAACGCATGTCACTTAATTGCCACAGCAAAAGCTAAGTATTATCACTCACTAATTAACCAACCTATTGTTGTCCTAATTATAGAGTTCTCTAAAAAACTGTGAACGAGCTGTGGTCTGGCCCATTAATGCCCTCAATTGTAGACATAGATCACCCAACTAACAGACTTGCAGATTATTTTATTTCAAAGGTTGAAACTATTCGTTCATTACTTCCTACCAATTACCCTCCCTATGTGCTTCCGGACAAACACCCACCTGTGTTAAGTGATTTTCATCTCATATCTGAAGATAACCTATCCAATAAAATAAATGATCATCCAATTAACACTTCTAGTGTCGATCCTCTTCCACGCAATCTTTTAACTGCAGCCATGTCACATTTAAAACCAACAATTGCAAAGATTACAAATTGTTTTTTTCAATCTTATCACTTTCCGCAATTGTATAAAGGTCTATGCATACTGAACGCAGAGCGGGACGGAGCAGTGCGTAAAAAAGTTAAAAAGAAATAAATCTTATTTTGCACACCGAAAGTTGCGCCGCGCGACGAAAATCAATGATGAAAATGTCAACTTTACGCGTGTCAAAAATCAATATTAACCATGGCTCACTGATTAGTGATCACAAAAGGGTTGTAATTCGAGAAGTGTGCATTTAACTGTGTAGAGGCAACACGCTCTATAGTTTTAACAATAAAGTTAAGGTTTGATAATTAGACAATATGTTGATATTAAGATTTTTCTTTTTGAGTATAGATAGGCGTAATATATGCAGCTTTAAGGATTATGTACACTGAACACAGCGCGGCGCGGCGCGTCGAAAATGCAATCTACACCGAACGCGTCACAGTACAGCACAAATCGATACACTCTCTGCAGAAAATCTACATATAAACAGAAAAGAAGGAGGACAGTATACTGAGTCAGTGAGCCAT
>JAYRBW010042282.1:0-11611 GCA_036023295.1 Invenusta paracnida
CAGTTCCTCGCTAAATATGAAAGTTAAGTTAACAAAAAATTTAACTTTCAAGTATATTAACAAACTTTTTTATTAGTTTGATAATTTCAATATTTTATTTAAAACAGTGGAATATTTTAAATCATGAAATAAAGTATATAATTTTACCGGAATGCTTTATAAAATTCACAAACTATGCAATTATTCATTAGTTCAATGAGTTTGCCGGATGTTTCATAAAACGATTATAAAGGAGAATAAAAAGTAACTTTTTATTCTCAATATTCGCAGGACGACACGTTCCTATATATATATATGTATGTGAGTGCGTTTTGTGTTGAATGGCTTCTCTTGTATCTGCGTGTACAAACTCGTTTGCATCCGTACTAGTGAGTGGCACAGTTACAGCTATTTGTAAGTCATTAAAGATTTATTTGTTATTTTTATACACAGTTCTACATATCTTCATATACACGTAATATATACTACATATATATCTGCCAAAAATTATACATTTCAGAATTCAAATAATTTTAATGTAATGTTTTTAGAATAAAATGCATTCAGATCAAAGCATTATAACAACACCGTAAGCACGTATATATGTACGTTTGGTAATAACATTTTAAACGAATAAGTTCGTTATCCACATATATAATGCATGTCATGTATTAACTTTATGACGAACAAAAATTCATGCATTTAAGGATTAATGAATATCACGCTCATATGAATAGAATTACAAAAAGTACGATTATACATATATGGGTCTTGTTTTAATGAAAGTTTTATATAGGCTCTCAAAATTGAAGTAATAATCCTTTTAACAATAGTTGCAGAAGTGAAGTCAGTCATTTCAAATCCCAATTGTTGACAATATTTTAGGAGTATAAATTCATTATGTAATATTTTTCCAGGATATAAAATTGTCGGCATTCTTCAAGGTTGCTAAAGAAAAGTCATCCCGTAATAGAATATATTTTAAATTATTGAACATATTAAATGTTGAATATAATAGGACACTAGTATTTAGGGGGTTAACCCATTTAACAGAAATGATAGTTTCTTGGCATTTTTTATCCATAATGACTATGCGCAATAAGTTCTAACATATAGGTGCTGATTTCTCTACATAAATAGTCAATACAAACATATTTTTAACCGACTTTCGAGTTTTAAAAAAGGCAAATTTCTCACACATTCTGTAAGATATCAAAGCGGTTTAAATAGTCTTATATCGCTTAAATATGTTTAACAATATAATATTATAGTTGTCTCGAAAGCTACTTTCTGGATATCACTTTATTATAGTTAATAGTACATCTACAGTACATAGTAAGCAGATTTATTTGGAAGAAACGAAACACAATATTGAACTTAAGAAAAAAATGTATGAAAGAATTTTATAAATTTAAAATTTGAAACAATGCAAATGCAGTGTTTTTTTCAAGTGTCATTTTATTTTACTTCTTTAAATGCATGTTTTTGATAGAAGAATGCATACATGTTATAGTAATCAATGAGCCCACAAAAAGCGCAATTACACAAGTAAAACCTAATTTACTCTTATCTCGCATGTTTTCTTTCCAACCAAATCAATTTCAATAGCAAAGTATATATATATATATATATGTAAGCACATGTACCACTGTACATGTTGATTGATCAGAAGAAACAAACCACTTGTACAAAGATATGCAAATATTCTCAACGTATCGGATCGGTCATACAATACCGCTCGGGTAGTGTGTATGTTTAATGAAAAGCAAAATTTGTTTCTTTTATCTACCCAGCCAGGGGGTACCTAACTACATATATATATATATATAGATAATATTTTATAGCTGTGTAAAACGAACGAATAGGACAAAGCGATTTTGCATATTTTGTGATCGTATTATAACACACAAACATTTAGAAATACAAGCGCACAATTAATTCTTATAAAAGCGTAGACATATTGCATTAACTGTATATTCATATCAAGGATCTTGTATCTACTCCAGTATTCTGTTGTAACTTATTTATTTAGATACTTGTGGACTCTTTAAATCCGGAAGATTACACATATTAGGAAACATGGGACTCGCATGCGGAGCTAAATTCGCGAAAATACTGTTATTCGCCTTCAATGTTATCTTTTTTGTAAGTTAAAGTTTAATATTTATAATTGGCAATGTACATACAGATAATCTTTGTAACTGCATAAAATCTAAACGCTGTATAATTTTTGAAGTTTGAGAAAATGTTACAAATAATCATTCTTCCAAAGAAACAAGGAAGAATAGCATATTTCAAATAAACACCGTTTACGAGAAATAAGAGATTAGAAAACATAAATGTTTTATTTATTCCAAATCACATTTTTTAGATGTTTTAGTTATAAAATTATTATATAAATAAGTTGAGTTGAAACAAATATTTAGTTTAAAATAATTATCTACCGAAAAGTTTAAACCGCTTAAATAGCGTCTATTTAATAATAATAATATCGAATTAAATGTTATGTAAAAACACGCAATAATAAAACTGCTCTGGAGATAGCATCCTGATAGTTTTAGAGAATGATTGACTATAATAGTAACATGCTAATTTCTACATATTATGTATTTTAAATCTGAATGTAATTTGAAAGGTTGTAAATAGAATATCTAAAAATATTCTGAAAACAAAATCCTTGTGCTCTCGGATTTCTCAATATTATAGACAACAACAAAATATATCAATAAATATATATATTTTAGAACTGTATTTCACTTAAAGTCTCATATACCCTCCGGATTAAGTGTTGATTCCCATTAATTAATTGGAAGTGAGATAACTTCAAAAGTATTCTCAAGAAATAATGTTAGAGAGCTTGGGCTGGTTACACTGGAAACAGATTTAAACATCCAAGAAGAATCATTTTTTAGGAAAGGGTCTGGTAACTATTACTACTACAATCTGGTAACTTGTAACTATTGCATGTGGTGAATAAGATTTTCTATATTCATGTACATACATATATTATGTTTGGATATGCCATTATTATTAACAAAATCAATGTTATATATTTTTAGGTTTATTAAGCCTGCTTCAAAAACACACTTCTATAATTTATGACTTTATATCCTTAAGTCTGTATTCAAATTAAATTAATAGCTCCGTATAATTTATAAACGCCAAAAAATAATTATTGATTTTTTTGTCAATAGATTCTTATACTTAATATATTATCTATATTGATAATGATCCCAAAACTTTTTGTTTTTGTTTTTCTTAAATTAAAATGTGAGACTACATTAGGTTGAAAGTTTGTAACTTTAATTATAATATAGAATTACTAGTTCAATTAAATTATATATAACAGGTTCAGTTAAATACACTAAAATGTTCAAAATATGTATAGTCTTGATAGGCAGTATCACATTGACTCAATGCGATACTTTTAATCCATAAAGATAATTGAAATATACTATAGGCACATTGTTTAATTCTACATATATACAGCGGCAATACTTTATAATATTATACACGGAGCAAGTTGTATACAACTTTGAAACAAAAGTTGCAGTATATGCTCGGAATCTAGTTATTCGATTTAATGTAAAATTTTTCCTTATGCACGATCATATTTCATGTCAAAAATATATGTACAATTAATGAACTATACATGAATATTTTAAATTTGTTTCACATATATATCCAAACTACAAACGCTGTAAATCGGAGAACTATAAACTTCAGTATAAGTAACTTATGTTACACATAAGTACACATACATATAGTACACTTCATATGTAATATTTTTATGTACTGAACTATATAACATATATTTAATAATTTATGAATTTCTATGAAAAATGTCTATTATAACATTCCAATTTATCTTATGTTTATTTTTAATACCTATCCTTGTTGTAATAAACTAACATATATATGTATATATATTTTTATCGCCAAATATGGCAAAAAGTTGGTTAGCTAATCAAACATTAAAAAAAATCATGATATGTAAATAACACAATATGACACAGATTCGTTCAAACCTTAAAATAAATGAAATATAAAATTTAGCTTTGATTTCAAAATGTTTATTATTCTTGTTTGTTTGATTGAAAAATTGAATATAAAATAAATTTTCATTATAAGGAATTTGCTAACCAAAGTAAAATTAAGCTTAAAAAGTAAAAATATTTGGTTAACGAATTCCCTATAATGAAAATTTCTGTTATATTAAATTTTTCCTAATTTTCACCAAATATTTTTTCTTTGTAAACTTAATTTTACTTTAGTTAGCAAATTACTTATAATGAAAATCCCTTTTATATTCAATTTTCAATAAAAAAACAAGAATATTAAACATTTTGAAAATCAGAGCTAACCTTTTATTTCACTTATTTTAAGGTTTCATCGAATCTATGTTATATTGGGTTATGTACATATTGTGAATTTATTTGTTTTTCATTAGCTAACCAACTTTTTGCCATTTTTTGTGATAAACATATTTCATTTATTTTTGGTTTGAAAAAGAAATTAAGAATATTTTAAACGAAATTTTGTTTTGGGTTTATATTTAACAATATTTTGAAATTGTACATAAATTATGTTTAAAAAAGGATTCATAATGACGCATACTATGTACAATAAAGCTAATATTATTTTGTACATATAATTAATAATGTTTAACGAACGTTCCAAGTTCAACGCAACGCGCATAGATATTGAAATTCTTTCTTATAGTTTTATAGCGTGTAAAAATTTCTTCTAAATCGATAAGGAGACTGTGACGGTGATATTGAGAACAATAAAATCAATAGCAATTCTATTAGCCAATAAGAGATCTGACAGATTTACTAACTAACTGCGCTGAACCGCTGAACATGTAATTCTTAAGAATATTTGATAATTGTCAATTTATGAATTTAAAAACTAATTAACTAAGCTCCAAGACATCGGATCGGAACAGTTTTAATATATTTCTAATTCTCTCGTTTCACTGTATTAGCATACGAAGTTACAAATAAATTGGATAAAATTAAAGATACAAAGTTTGTTATTAATTGAAAATCTGAAAAAGAAAGAAAGAATTGTTCCAAATTGCTACATTATTTTTTGAAGTGCTTTATTGTCTAAACTACTGAACAGATTTTCATGAAATTTTCACACTAGATAGATGTATAAGGGGGATTGTTAAATATGACATCTCAATGTTTAAATCAATTTTTTCTGCAGCTATTTGAAAAACACTCCATTTTCAACTATCCTATAATATACTGCATAGTTCGATTAGCTAAGTAGCTTACGAACGACATATTACCATAGGTATAGGTATACATTCATATCAAATTTAGTGATACACACGCTATCACTCTTGTGTAACTACTCATGTATTCCAATATATTTTAAATTTACTAAGAAATACATTTTTATTGAATAGAAATATTACATTTTTTTGTGTTTTCGATTTGGTAAAATGAGGGTGACTCATTATATTATAAATTGATAGCATTGAAAGATATTTATGCACATGTAAACATTCTTGAAAATATTTTAATATTTATAGATACTAATGTGTTATATCAAATTTATTGTCAAAAGCTTTATTAGAAATAATCATTAGCTAAGATCTGGATAAAATTTCTGAATTAAGAAATGTAATATAGTTTTTACTTTATTTAGAAAGCTTCTTTGAAAATACAACCCTTAAAATATTATATAATCAACTAAGATACAAAAGAGCAAAACCAACCTATATCTGTGTAGAAGTCTACGTTGCAGAATTCGACCCTTTCCAGATCACAGGAGCTGTGCTGCTCGGAGTGGGCCTCTGGGTCAAGTTCGACAAGAGCTCTCTCATCAAAATGGTGAAGGCCACACTTGGTGACAACGCTGGTACTGTCAACAACTACGTCAACACCGACTCTCTTGTTGACTACACCGCCTACCTCATGATCGCCATTGGGGCGTTCACCTTCATCGTCGGCTTCTGTGGTTGCTGTGGTGCCATCAAGGAGAGCTCCTGTCTCCTCATTATCGTAAGACACTTTTTGTTTTCTTGCATTAGGAATCCTCTTCCTGTACCAATCAATGATCTACAATCCATGTTTGGGTTTAAAGAGTATAAATAGTAAACTGAATATGGTTTCGCGTGGTGCAAACTTATGGATTTAAATTTGTACCATGTTTTAAAAACGTAGAGTAGATTTATGCACGTTTCTCTCTAGAGAATACTTATTTTCAATACGTGAATGTATTTTTATTCGTAATGGAAATTTTTACCCATTTATGCAATAGGTAATTTTAGATTAATAAATAAGTTCATTTTTGGTAAACTATTAAAAATGAATAAAACGAAGACATTTATGCATTGGAATATTTTCGCTAATTCATATCACAGTTTTACATTTAGCAGTAATTATCAAAAAAGATTACTGCTAAATGTAATACCGTGGAAAAACTAAACCTACATTGTCTTTCGTGTATATTCAATAACATTTAAAACTATAGACTGCAAATAATAACACTAATAATAACACAAATCCCTAATCGGAAGCTATAAAACATTTTATAAAAACATTTTGTGACGTCATAAAAGATTTTCAAGAAAGTAAGCAATCAATATTACAAGAATGGCGTTAGTAGAAAAAATTAAAATCATTATTATTAAAAAAAATTTAAAACAACTTAATTTTAGACAATTAAAAATCTAACTGATATTAATATTATATAATAAATAATGAAGGTAGAAGTTTACCTGATAAAATAAACATTCTAAATGAAAATGGTTCTTTTAATATGAATTTTATTAAGAAATCTATACAATTGAGTGAATTTACTATTACTACCAAAACATACTGTCCAAAATTCTTGTAATGATTATTATACGAGCTACTATAGAAAGATAAAAACTTTAACATAATATTATAAAATGCCATTCTAATTTTAACTTACGCATGTTAAAAAATTTAGTTCAATTTTTTAAGGAATAAAAAAATTTGTAAATTATTTGCAATTGTTATATTAATTTTATGTCAGTGTCCACGTCGATGTCAAAGACAGTAGTATATAATATTAAATGCACTACTAATACTCTACTATTTATGATATTCTCATATATTGATATAATATAATGTATTATAGGGATCGGAGTAATCACAAATTATATTTATATTATTATTGTAAAAATGTGTTACTATAGAAATAACGAAGGTCTTATTTGTCTTAATCGTTTAAATGTAAAATAATTTCCTATGTGCAAGTTTTAAATATTTAATGCAGTTATTTAATTTAAATTTAAATTTATATTACATTTTATTTTTGTTGGAGTATATAATTGTTAATAACAATATATATTTATTTTAGTAATCCTGAATTCGAAAAATGAGAATAAACAAGACAAATTATAACAATATTACTTTCTAAAATATTTTATCATACACACAATGTAAATGATACATATTAACGTAAAATTTAATTTTTTGAAAATATTGACTATTTCATGAAGCCAGTTTCTGAAAAGCTTATTAAAAAAAAGCAAATAATAGTTACAATTATAGTTAAATACATTACAACTATTTTACATTCCACTTATAATCAGATAATATTCTTTCTAAATTCTTCACATTTGGTTAGATATAAAGTTATTTTTCGTATGAGTATTCCAAGATTACTATGCCACACGCAACTACAACGTTCCACCTACTCTTCATGGACGCCCAGTATTGTACTTTGAAACTTTGTTGGCATAATCCAGCAAGTGATAAGAAATAAAGTTACCTCAGTACGTACCTCTAGCATTGTTTTAAACGACATTTATAACTAGCCACTTGAGCACCCCATGTATATACAAACTTTCAATCGCAATCTGCAGGGAATTCGTGTAATGTTTATTATAAATGCACAAGCATCCGTATCATAAATTATGTATACCTACAAGAAATGTGCACCTAATATTTTTTTACTTTGGTGAATATCTCTCTTTGAAAAATAAGCCTACAACGTACAACTTACGTTATTCTGTAACATTGCACGAATATATTCGAACAATTGAATATAATTATGCTGGCATTGCGTATAGGTACGCCTGCGCTTTAGATAATACCGGACAACTCATTAGTTAATTTAGGTGTCAGCAGATAATTATATATAGAGTACGTGAGGCTTCGCTATGTTGACTGTACATGTATACATTTAGCAAGCAGATTATGGTGAGAAACTATTTTAACTTGAAGACACAATTTTTCAATGATGTCACATTGTTACTCACCATTAAAATATAGATAATAATTGAGTTAGTCGACCTTATATGCTTATTGTATATTTATATTATATATATATATATGCGTTAAGTGCTCTGTAAGATTGGATATTCGTATAATATAAGTGCAAAACCGAGGACAAAACATTTTCGCAATTCTGCTGAAGAATGCGTGAAGTCACAAGGGCGTTTCTCTGAGATTATCTTTGGCTAGTGAATCATTTAAGACCCAAAATAGACCAACTTTAAATTGCAGTGTACAGGTCTTACCCATTTGTACATGTAAGTTTCTTATCAATTGGTCACTAACTTATTGGAAGTTTGTGGGGTACGTCGTTTATTATATACCGTAATGTATTCATAGGGTATTGGGAGGGTGTTTACTTGAAAAATTATTACAGCCGCTCTTTGAAGTATGGTGACAAAACGAATATTTTGTCCATTATTAGGTATATATGTATAGTATGTAAAAATAATATAAATTTTCCTAGTCAAATTTGAATGATTGCCTGGGTTGACAAATCTGAAATATGTCCTTCAAATTTGAAACATTTCAATTAGCATGTTTAAAATTTCATTATAGAAACTTTAAACGGGACATTAGCCATTTAATTTTGCAAAAATACCTTTAGTGATCAATAAATTTGAATTTTGGTACCAAATTAGTCATAAATTGTGGTTCCTAGGACATACTGTTATGAATATACAACTGGCTGCTTATTTCCAAATTGCCGTATTTCCAAGTATTAACATTTTAAAATGTGTATTATTTATTTATGTCTAAAAAGAAGCTCTAAAATTCGTGTACATGACGTGTACTTCTACATATAAATAGTTTAATTTGAATAATTGAACTGTATTTATTTAGTTCAACAATGTATATCTTGATTTAATATTCATTATTAAATTTGTTCCAATGTATTATATATATAACTGGAAGACAAATATATATCATAAAGTTTTAAATTAAATTTTATGAATATATCCATAATGCATATTTATATTTTAAACTTATGTAGTTTATCGGAGCATAATATAGGTATATTTTACGTCTCAAGATATTTAATATGTAGCACACATCTTGAAAAACGGTATATCGCAAACCTACTCTTGTTATAAACGCATACTAACATAGGTATTCTAAATACATTACAAAAATATAAATGTAATTATTATATGTAAATGTATTATATTGTATATTATGTAAATGATTTAATGCTTCAATTGCAAGTAAATTTAGTTAAATGAGTATACACCTTAATAAGTAAAGCTCCATTATTAAAATAACCTTTCAATAAGTTTCCAACTGTATTTCTGATATATTTTTTTGTCACAGACACCTATACATGAATATACAACTGAATTATATATAATGCATAATTTTTGACGCTATATAAACTAGAGCCTAGACAGGCGTTCATATTGTGTATACACAATGTACTTAATTTGATTTTTGTACGCTACTTAGCTCTATAAACGTCAAAAATATCCTATATATAGGTTATTAACATCTCTATATTTATAATGATAACAATATTATCAGTTTAACAGTACATTTATGAATTATGGTACTTAAGGAATAGATAAAGTAAATATATATTATGTGGAACTATATTTATATACAAATATATATAAAGAATCCTAACATAATGTCTAAAATCCATATCTGTAATGTTTAAAATATTCTTTAGTTCCGAATAAAGAATTTAATTAGATTTAAAAACTGAAATCCTGAAGCTAAATTTTAGATCTGACACTAAACAACTTTCTGCAAAAATTTCTTGAACGTTATATTTAATTTTTCAAATACACTCGGATTAATATTACAGCTAAAATATAATTTTTTCTAAACAAATAATTTTGTTTCAACAAGTCAGAAAGATTTGATTTGTGTTTCTAATACATTTATATACATGTATTTTAGCAACCACTAAACGTTTGTTTATACATGTATATTTTCCATTGGACCAAGACATTAAATAATTTTGCGAATTTCAAATTAAATGAATTTATCAAAATTTAGTTAGAATATTCTTTAATATATATGTTATATACAAATAAAATGTTAGAATATTGGGACGTACTATCACTTACATATGATATTTAAATTTCTATATATTAAAAATAAATATAATACACATAATATTTATTAAGCATTTGTATGTTCTTGTGTATACATAATATATGAAAAGATTTAAAATTCAATGTATACTGTTTATTTGTAATACAGCCATATAGGAAGTTGATTATCTATATGTAATACATATAATATTTGGATATTATAACTTTCCTTACAAGGCGTATCTTTTGGGACTCACTGTATGTTTATTACATTTTATGGTTTGTTACAATTTATTACCCATAGATTGCAATCCTCCATAATATACAGCAAAGTATTAACAATACTTTTAAATTATATTGTGTACTATGAATCTTAGATATCTGCGTAGGCGGTCTAAGAATGTTATTAATATATTGTGCAAATATGATCTTATATTTACGCACGTTTATAAAAGTTTTCGATTCAAAAGAGAATATGAAATGATTGAGAATTTCAAATTAGAAAATGATAGAAAACATTTGCGCATATTTATGAGTATATGCGCAAATGTTTCCCATTTTTGTCTGATTTGAAATTCTCGTTAATTAAAATAATTTTTTTAATTTTATGTTTGCAGAAAGTGTATTGCCTATGTTAAAGTTAATGTAAGTAAAATACAGGTTAAAGTAGGGTAACATGTGATTATTCCATATAAAATAATAATAAAATAAACATATCTTTCTAAATTAATGTGACTAAGAACTATATATATTGTATATTGTATTTTCCTTTACTTACGTACTTGAGTGAATAGATAATTTACGTTTAATAGTTTACTAAATTTAAAATTAAACTATGTGATATTTTGCAAGCTGAAACTATATCACTGAAAAAAAGTTTTATAAAACGTTTCTTGCGATGGAAAAAATTTTGCAAAATGAATTTGCGCATTGAAAAAATAAAAAAATAGATATATAGAAACATTTTCATTGTCGACTTACTAATAATTTTCTTAAAAATTAAACTAATTAGTTCCGTTTGAAGATATTTTATTCCATCTCTTGATTTTTGTAGTTCATTATCAAAACAACTGCTTCATTGATCGACATATATATTAAAGAGAACGTTAGATTTAAAAGCCGCCATCACCTTATCAGATGCAAGCATAATGATAATGTGATATATTTTGGTTAGACAGTAAAGTCCGATTCACGTTACCTCCGTGTTTGACTTTGCGTAAAGAAATCTTTACGTAATAAGAAAGTATGTCAGATGGGGCAAAACGAATGGGATACTGCGACCCGAAATGCCCAAACATCACCTCACTCTGTGACAAAGCGGATGCCAGGCTA
>JAYRBW010042293.1:0-11610 GCA_036023295.1 Invenusta paracnida
TGAACTAAATAAATTCAAATAAAAAGTGAAGATACTTTTCAAAGTAGTTTATTCATTGGTTGTAGTTTAGTGTCATACCCAGGACAAAGATACATACATGCAAAATAGAATTTTAGAAAAACATGCTCATTTTCCCTGACTTTTTACAGAAAGTCTGTTTTTCCCTGACTTCCCTGACCTCTGAGAACCATGAAAATACACAATGATTCTAAATAAAACGTTGCATCATTTTATGGGAATGTTTCATTAAAAAGAAGAAGATATATAAATTATTCAACTGATATTAAAGCGCCATTATTTATATTAAATGTTATTAGGTTATCTTGCAAAAATCGATTTTCTCCGAATTATTTAATTAAGTTGAATGATAAAGTTACAATAAAAGCTAATGAATCTAAAACAATAAATGTGGTATAAAAGTGTGGTATACTTAATCGGGGAGCAGTTACTACGTATGGTGTATATTTGTTAATTAAAACAAGACCAACTGCAAAATAAATCTTACGAGAGTTAACTAAGATAATAATTAATGTATATCGTAAATAGAAATAGAAAATGTTGATATTAAACTTGTGCCCCAAGCATTCTACTAAAACAGAAGGATTAGGTAGTAGCGATCGTTTTCAATTGTACTACAGGTCACAAATTTAATATCTACAGCATTATATATAGTGCATTTCACAAAGTTTCAAAATATAAAATATATTGCAAAATACCATAAATAATTATTAAATAATAGGAAAAAAGAATGAAAGCAGTTAGCAGATGAAAACCAAATGAAGCATATACTTGGATAAATATATATTAAAAAGTAAATGGTTTACTAATCAAATAAATAAATAAAATACAGTGAAAATATAGATATATTTTGCTCGTAATCACACCTATAATATTTACCCTTATATTAAGATGTATTTCCTAAGAATTAAATTAAAAAAAAGCAAGATTTTTGAAACGAGCTTTTGGAACTATTTTTATAAGTCGACTCACTTGACAGCCAATGAGAATGCCGTAAATTAAGACCCGTATTTTCATGCCTTTGTTGAAGTAGCCCCGATAAATGAAGTAGCCAGCGGGCAGAGCATAGGCGAGTCCGAGGGTACGACCCCACATGCGATGAATGTACTCCATCCACCAGATGAATTTGAACTCAGAAAGGGACATTCCACCGCGCTCAGCGACAATACTGTCAGTTGTAGATGATTAAAGGAGCCGAAAAGCTTAATTGATCTCAAAGGATACATAAGTACAAAAACGTTTTTAACTTTGAAATAGTTTTTCTTTGTCATGACTTTTTAGATATACTTACGCTGAAATAAATGGACTATATAATAAGCAAATCGCATAAGAAAAAACCCCTTTCGGATTTTTGGATTAAAATGTGTAATCGAGGCCAAACATAATTAATAGCATAATAGCATAGCATTTTTAACTTGAATAAATAATAAACATAATTGCTTGAAACGCGTTTCAAAATTCAAAATAATAAAATGTATCATCTCCTTATATATACACTCTATACTATGCTATTACATTGTACGAATTTTAAAAACCACAAAAATTATGTGAAAATTATAATTTTTTTAAACTAAAATCATGACGATGAAGAGGTTTATTAAATTAAAATGCTTAGAATATTATTAAATTGTGGTGG
Source organism: Invenusta paracnida (assembly GCA_036023295.1). Lineage (NCBI taxonomy): Eukaryota > Metazoa > Platyhelminthes > Proseriata > Coelogynoporidae > Invenusta > Invenusta paracnida. The sequence continues at coordinate 1,655 of JAYRBW010042293.1, forward strand.
AATAAAATAACCATCTAAAGTATGTATATAAAATAACATACAATTAAAATTATTTCAGATACGAAATATGTAACGAATTGAAGTTGCTCATGAAAAAATAGCACGAAGTAACCATTTAAAATGTTACAATTATTACGATTAAAAGATTGTATTTTTTAGATATATATGTCGATAAAAGTTTACAGTTAATAGTATTAATACATAAAATAAATGAAGATTCAAGCTTGAGTCTATGAAATTGCATATTATAATTAGCAGAAGCAAGGTGTTGCTTAAGTGCTTTAAAAAATTATTAAAATTTTATTTGATATGCAGTTGAATCTATAATTAATATAATATAATATAAGTACTACTACAATAAGTTCTATAATAGAAAAAGTATTAAAAGCAAAGCATTAATGTAATTTACTGTTTGTATTCTGGGAAATCTTGGTAAGCTGCAAATTCGTTCTCCCATTCTCCTTGACTACTTGGTGGACGTTCATTTACTGGGTGCCAGTGTACCATAGATAAACCCGATTCAGTTAGTCTAAAAATAGTACAATCAACTGAGAGATAGCGGGATAGATATAAATCCATAGTTATAATATATAAGAAGAAAGTAACAAAATCATACTAGGCAAAATAAATAAATTCATCGAGTTCACATTAAGTTTCTCGATCGCATTTTTAAATTAATTTCTTTAAAATACTGTAATTAGATTATATTCTTTAATAAAACAAATTAGCTCATGTTTGGCTCACATAGTTTGTAAAAATATTCAATTCGTAACAGTAAGGATAATATCTAAATGTTAGCTACCTCTGAGGCTTTCAAAAACTGTAACATACCGCACGTAATCCCGTGAGTCTTAGTTAAGTGTTCCTGGCCACATTCTAGATGGATGGTCGATTATAACAGATAGGCATTTCATAGTTTTGTAAAATGGTGCGAATATGACGGAACGACGACTAGATTGTTGAATAGTTTAGTCAATTCGAGTATGACAGATAATTTCTATACATGTTAAAATACTTGACAAAGAGTTTGTTCATTTTTATTTAATATATAATGCTATTTAACAACAATTTTATATATAAACTTGATGCACATAAATCTCTAAATAAGAAGCACCTTGTAATACCACCGAGTACGACTGCCCCCAAGGTCATCCCAGCCATGCCAACAAGCCAACAGCCAACTGTACGACGTGCCTGATCACTAATTCCTCGAACAGCTGGATACAAAGTTTGGATGGAAACTTTCCTCCCTGCCGAGTCTGCAGATCGTCGAGCCAGAGTTGTAGTAAATAGACGAGACAATAGACTACCACGTCCTCCTCCATTAAAGAGTGGAGAACTACTCGATCCACAGCTGACCTGGAATGATGACCAGTTTGGCAAAGAGGAGAGACGTGGGACTGATTGTCTACTTACTCCGAGTAAGCTTCTCGATTTTGATAGTGTACCAATCATGCATCCGTTTAACGAAAGCATTGCACCAGTTATATGGTTACCTAAAATAGCAATTAGATATTGCAGTATTTTAAAATTAGAAATGTGTTTTACCTCATGTCCAGAAGTAATAAATAAAATATTTATAAACTTGTCAAATAGTAGAATAAAAATAAAATTTTGTGTATTAATGACATTATAGTAACCTTTTAAATGAAATAATGTATGATTATTTTATCCCAATATTTTTAAATAAAAAAGTAGCATTTGAAATCAACTATTTGATATTACCAAGATATTTAATGCTAAATATTTAGAAATAACATTGTCAGTGCAACATTAAAACTATTTGATCAGATTCTTAAACAACTAATAAAATATTTAATCAAAAGGAAGAAACAAATAAATAATTGTCATCATAATATCAGAAATGTCATAAATAATATATGTATATATGTAATGTGGAATTTATATGAAATTATATATATGTTATATATAAAACATACAATAATTAAATAGTTTAAAATATTTAATAAAATTGGTATTGCATTTCTTTCTTGACGGGTTTAATATGTATATAATAAATTAGAAATATATATGTATGTATATCACATGCTATCAGACCATGAAAAAAGATGAAATTAGATGAATTACCCTACATGTTACAACAGAGGTATATGTATTAACTATATAATGGAAACACTAAAAGCAGGAAAAACTACAACAGTGAAAAGTATGGCAAACATCATTTAATTTACTTATTATAGAGAGGTGAAGACTGGCTAGAAGAATGAGTGGTTTTATAACTCAAGCAACTACGAAGTGTGTGGAATACAAGACTATGGAGTATAGGACAATGTTATCAGTTATACATCAAAGATATTACTATGTAAAATCAAGAAAATAATTATATTACAAACATCTCAAATTACTAAACAACAGAACAAAAACAAAACAATGCATTATACAAAAAAGAAAGCATAATGATCAAAATGTATATCAATGTCTAAAATATAAACTAGTGTATAGCATTTTCTAAATTTGTGGGAAACAAAGTTCACTGTTTTGTTAAATTTTCATTACAAATTGAAGCAGCATAATAAAATAGTAGCACCAGGAAAATAAATATTTCAGAATAATTAGTCACTTTATTATGTCAAATACTAATTTGAATACAATAGTTCTCATTGTTATGCATTAAATAAAGTCAATTAAAACAAAGAGCAAATTAAGTTATATAAATAGTTATATTTTGTCATATTTACAAACGTTATATCTTAAAAAATAAAAAACTCTGGAAATATATAATATACAATTTACAATGAAAACACCATACTAATATAAATTACCATTTCTATATGTTCAGTAAAAATTTATAGTATTGTAAATTAGCCTTTAATTATATTTAGTAAATAAAAAGAAATATAACTATTATATATATGTGTGTTAGTGACAGTTTGAAAATTTAGATGGTTTGCAAAGCATCCACCAAAATAAAAAACATTACCATCCACGAATATCTGTAACAAAGCTGGGTATAAAAAAAGGTAAAATGTTTTGTTTAAGTTATTATTATTTCTTCCAATAAATTTGTTATCAATTGGTAAGGTTATTCTTAATCTGCCAGTAAAAAAAATGTTTCAAGCCATGTCTACACAAGCAATTATTTTCAATAAGCTGGTTTATCATACTAAAATACTCATCTACACTATCTAACTGGTTCATTGAATCAAATCTGGATATCAATATGTTTGATACAGTTGATGAATCAACTGGTGAAGAAATTTTAAAACTTATATTCAATAAATTTTAATTAATTGAAAACTTAAATTGATGAAGAAAGAAATACAAATAGATGTTATCAAACAAAAAGTTCAGTCATAAGAAGTCTTTTAAAAAGGATAAAGTTGCATTGTACATAGGTTCACTGTAATATTACATATATACATGTAGAACTATTGGGTTAAATACTTCATATTTAATATATTGACAGAGGGTTAATTACAAAGCAATAAAAAAACAATTTTAAGGGGAAACTGCCGATATAAGCAAATTTATAACTGTGGGTTATGAAAATTATTGTCAAAATAGATGAAGAGTTTATATATATCAAAAATCGTATACTTTACATAGAAGTGTATTATTTTTGTCATTGAATTAAATTTATGTCAATATAGGTGAATTGTCAATATATGTAGATGAAGTTGATATATCTGAATTCCGCATGTGAATATGGCTGCATGCTTGCTTGATATGCTCAACCCAAGTGTTCCTTGTTTATACTCAATACTTTCAATGTTTATACTTGTTTTTTAATGTAAATGAGAGATTTAATATCCCCCCCCCACAGATAGAAGTCTAGCAGAGACAGGTCTACTGGGCATTGGTGGTCAATCTATCAATGTCTGGCATCATTAATGAAGGTACAATATCCTCTTGCAGCATTTTAAGGAACTTTTCTACATTTAGATTCCTTTTGATAGTAAATGGCCCAATGATTCATGTGTCAATGATCCTATACCATACCATGAATTTAAGGGCTCCTTGCATTCCCATAAAAACATGAGGATTTCTATTATGAGAAGATCCAGTAGCATAACTTTTGGCTGTTGACTTCACCATTCATACAGAAATGTGCCTTGACCAAAAATAATATCTTTGATGGTAATGATTCATAATGTAAAAATTGGTCAACTGCTCAATCACAAAATTCCCATGGTGGTCAGGGTCATCTTCAGACAAATTTCACAGTAGCTTGATCTTGTAAGGGTGCCAATTGTTCAAATGGAGAATTTGTTTGATACTTTTGTAACTTATGTTCATTTCTTGTGCTCTTTGTAGGAAACTTATCCAATGCAGACAAAACCAGAGTAGAATAAAGTTTATTTTTAGATATTCTGTAGAGTCCTGAATGTGGTTTATTGTTGATACTACCAGTTTCTTTGAATTTATCAAACAATTTTGACAAAGCACTGTATATAACATTCTTATCTGGTTTTCTCATTATATCTAGCAATTACCTTACATAAGCTGCCACTTAAGTATTACAACACCAGCAAACCTTGAAGATCCTGGGCTTGCTCCAGGATGCATATCTCTTGATCCATATCTCAACAAGTTTCTTTGGTGCAGCAAATTTCGTGAAAACACCTTCACCAACCTTTTAGACTTTAGAGATGTTTGAGGAATTTTATGTTTTGTAGCTTTTGACAGTGTTGTAACTGTTATTCACCAATTTATACACTGTTTTTCACCCAATTGTACACTATTTTGATTCACCCTTAAATTTTAAAATACAATAGTTTTGGTTTCAATTATATATATTTTTCTAACATTAAAATAGGAAATTACCTACTTTTCACTTTTATAGTTCTATTAGTACCTTTGGCTTTAGTTTCTATTTATATATATTACAAAATGTTTTAATAGAACATATTATTTTTGTGTTAATATGGTTCATAGCAGTCAGAAAAAATGATTTTCCCTGACTCTTTACTGACAAAAATGAACTTTCCCTGACTGGTATTATAGCAAGGTAATTGGTATAAAGTTTTATAGAATGTCTGACATTAATAATAGTACCTATTAAAAGATTTATTTTACAAATCTAATTTCACAACACCTATTTAACAACATCTTGCAAACTTTGGACATTAAAAATGTTTGAAATATGACCAAAGTTGAAGAAAAAAAATTAATATTTACAGAAAATATATATTAAATTATTTTTACTTTAAATTATAATATTGATAATTTAAAGTTCTATAATAATATAAAAGTATTATAAAATAATATATAAATGTATTTTTTTCCAACCACTATGAACCATGGACAGTGGTGGGACTGAGATGTTTTCTATTTTTCAGGCATAGTAAATATTTTTGGGCATAGTAATCAAGTTATACAAAAAATAGTAGTAGCTGTAAGAAAAATCAAAACATAAGAGTAGGTATATTGAGTATAACATAAAATGATTTAAGGTTGCAAAATCAACTCAGTTCATAATTATACTAATAAATTCAATGTATAAAAAATATAATAGTAGTTGTAAGAAAAAATAAAACATAAGAGTAAAAATAAAAATATTATTAGAATTATCTATACCAATATTGAAAATACTATTACTAATTTAGATAAAGCAAAAATTAAGTAATGTTCCTCAAAGATTATAAATTTGGTCATAGATAAATACACATCACTATCAATGATAATACTATGTATGTAGTTATTTTTTAATAAGTCTGCTATATGATACAGTTAATAAACTAAAAAATGATACATAATATTATGTAAAAATTCTAATAATAAACAGAGTGAAACATAAATGAATATGTATGCAGTGTACATGGTGTATGTATAGTGCAAAAAATCTCAATTTGGCAAAAAGAAAGGTTAATTCTTTTTTTAGGGTCCAGCATTAACTGCATCAGTAGAAAATCGTTTCAGCATTGTTTTAAAAATATGTTATGATTCTTGAAACTTTTATTTTTCCACCTTATATTTTTGGTTTAGAAGGAGCTTTGACTCTTTATCCAACTATTGCAGCTGTTTAGCAACTTGTTCCTGTAATGCTTGTAGTCATTCATGGTCAGTCATTGTCTTTTGGATACACATGTCCAATTCCTTGGAAGGGGAAGCCAGAGTTGTAAATTTAACACTCTTCATCTTATCAGACTCCAATTGACAACGAAGCAGGGTGGCCACACTAAATCAAAAATAAAATTTGAGTATATTTCGAGTATATTTTGAAAAAATTTGAGTATATATGTTAGGATGTCCACACTATTTCCCATCGAAAAATTAAGAACATTTAACTACAGTAAAAAATTGTGTATTGGTAAAATGTATAGTTCCTTTATATAGCATGTAGTAAGGGATCAAAAGAAATGTTCAGGGTGGCCACATCAGATGGATAAAACAAATTGTGTATATTTGTGCATATTTCATATATTATTTGTGTATGGTATAAAAGAGTAATCATTTTTGGCTCTCCTAAAAAAAGAATGCTATCTGTGTTTTTAAATGACAAATAGCTGGCTGTAATTGCAAACTAATACATAAAGGAAACAAACTAACAATTCATTACACTGAAACACATTTAATAAAAAACAATCAATTACAATGAAACACATTTAGTTTTCCAAGTTAAAAAATTATAATTATGAACAGTTAAATACAAAACCTTAAATCAATATATAAAAACAGCAATGTTCACAAAATTTAAATTAGTTCTCTTTCTACATCCAGAATAAAATATATAGTAATACACAATCAAGGTCAGGATAGTATTACTATAGGTATATATTAAATATATATTTAATTACCAATATTTAACCTAAATGCTTATTAACACTTTAATAAATGTAACAATGTTAGTATAGAATCAATAATTGTAACATAATACAAAATTCTGTGTTTGCAACAATAATATATTATACTACATTACTTACACAATAAAGATCAACAACTGTGTTTGAGAAATTAATATTTACATAAAATAACTATTAATTAACTATCTTAAAAATGCAAAACATTTGTATAACATATTGAATTTTGATCTGATATAATATAATATGCCCTACATTGGACCAGTTCAATATATGGCTTCAAGAAAAAGTAAAATAATGAAAACACATATTTTAGAGATCAATATCATACCATCATATTCACAACCATGTGCATGACATATATTATGCAAGCAAAGCAAGAATTTATTTTTTCTAATTGTCTCAATCAAACACTATTTTATTTTTCAAGTTATTGATTTGTATTTGTTTGAGCTGCTATGCCTACATCTATAGGACTCTTCATGTCAGTGTCTGTAGCACTGGAGATAGCTTCTACTACCTTTACTGTGGCAGGGTTGCCTAATTCACTGCAGCCATAAGGGCTCTGCTTAGCAAAAATATTTGAATGGTATTAGAAAAGTATTAAAAAATATTGGTTGTTACTAAATGACACAACAGGTTAAATTTTTTAAAGAATAAATAAAATGTAAAAGTTGATTAAATAAATAAAATTATTTTTCTTAAATTATATAATATTTACATATTTTAAAAAGTGTGAGTGTCCAAATCAGGTATTAGACTATAAAAAATAGCATGAACAGAATTTTTTTAATTCAAAGATAATCATAAAAATTCAAGGATAAACATTTAAATTTGAGGATAAACATAAAAATTCAAATATATTTGGGCATATTCCAGCATAATTTTTAAATTTGAGTATATTCAAGTCATATATGAGCAAATTTCAAGGATATGTGGCCACATTTAGTGTCTATTCTAACTCATTTTGTTTGGTTAACTTTTCTTTCCTCTCTTTGTTTTTCTTTCGATGTTGATATTCAAATTTTGAGGAAGCTGCCATCTGTAGTAATTTCTTGATAACTGGAATATTTGCAGCAGTAACCTTTAGAATGGTGAGGCATGATTTTAATACAACTAACATTTTTATTGTGTGTGGAGAGAGTTCTTTTCTTGAATACAATATGTCAGGAAGCATACTAAAGGTTTGTGCTCCCTTGACAAGGAGGAATTTTGTTTTCCTTTTAAACAGAATCCCAGAACTTAAAAAAGACCCTTTCTTGCAGATCATCAAAAGAAAGCTGGTGAAGATGAACTTCCGTTTCCAGTTCACTGAGTTTCTCCTTTTCAACAATACCTGGCATTTTCAAGGCAATTCTTTCAACACACTTTTTAAAATAAGACAATTTCTGATGATCTGGCAAAAGAATTTTTCAGGCACCAATGAATTTGTGATCAAATGGAAGGTAAGTTTGCAGTTTCTGTGTACCAGCAATGAAAAACTTGCACATAGAAGACAATGCCTGTCTGAGCATCCACTTGGTCAAGGAAGTGATCAGGTAGTACTGCTAATAGTCATGGGAATTACTGCTTGAATGAAAAATATAAGGGAATAAAAACAGTTAAAATGAGACATGCAAGTAATATATATATATACAACATACATTTTATAAATTAACACAATGCTAAAATTTGGGTGTGAATGATGTTTAAAACTTTTTCTTTAATCATTTTTGTATTCATTTCCAGATTCATCTAGAGATCTGCAATAGGTACAGTGACAATCTTGGTATCAAAATGAAGCTTATTAAATCCTATTATGTACCTTTTTTCTGGGATCAAATTTATTGAGTTTAACCATAGTTCTGGGGTTGCAAAGATTTATATAGCTAATTTACTATATAAAATGGTCATTTCTAGATTAATTTCCAGATTTATCTAGAGATCCACAATAGGTACAGCAACAATCTTGATATCAAAATGAAGCTTATCAAATTCTAATATGTATTTTTTTCTGGGGTCAAAATTATTGAGTTTTACCATAGTTATGGGGTCCAAAAGATTTATATAGCTAATTTACTATATAAAACAGTCATTTATAGATTCATTTACAGATTTATCTAGAAATCAACAATAAGTATAGCTACAATCTTGGTATCAAAATGAAGCTTATAAAATAATTTTGAGCCCAGGAAAAAAGGTACATAATAGAATTTGATAAGCTTCATTCTAATACCAAGATTGTCACTGTACTTATTGTTGATCTCTAGATGAATCTGGAAATGAATCTAGAAATTACAGTTTTATATAATAAATTAGCTATGTAAATCTTTCAGACCCTATAAGTATAAGATAACTATGGACATGGTAAATCTTAATATTTTTGACCAAAGGAAAAAAAGGTACATTATACTATAGAATTTGATAAGCTTTATTTTGAAACCAAGATTGTCATTGTACCTATTGTGGATCTCTAGATGAATCTGGAAATGAATCAGGAAATGAATAAAGAAAAAAAGTTTTAAACATCCAGAATGCTATTATACTTATACTTATAGTATTATTATTAATCTGGCATTCACTTTCAGGCTATTTTTCAAATTTGGGAAATTGCTGAAATTTGGGCCCTAGTCCCAGTGAGTAAGGCTACTGTTAAAACTACTACTGTCAACAACACAACTGCTTTTACCTCCCTTGTACTATTATATTTTACACTGGGATCTCACATTTTAGCACTCTTTTGCCTTTGGTCAAATTTGTGTTAATTTTATTTTTGAAGGTAACTTTATTGCTTAAAGTTGATTACTTACTACCTCACATTTAAATCTTGAAATGTTCAAATATGATATAAATTAACTATATCAATTTAAAAATCTCATTTTCATTAAAAAATTTTGGTGTGCAATTCCTGATGCTTCACTCAGTGTAAGTCAGACACTCAGAGTCACATAGCTGACAGCATCTTGGACTTGGATGTGCATTTAAGATGTTCGTATAATTGGGGATTATTTTCTCTAATACACTATTCAATAAAATTGAATAATTATTTCCCTCATAATAATTGATTAATTAATTAATTAATAATGTAACATTATTATCTATGATTTCAGTGAAACAATATGAGTGCATGTAGTGCACGAAGATTTTTCACTAGAAATCATCGATATTAATAATATTGTAATATCGATGAAAATACAATCGATGATGGAGTGAAAA
>JAYRBW010042304.1:0-11610 GCA_036023295.1 Invenusta paracnida
GGGGGGCCGTATTCGATCGTGATTGGTCGAGAATACACCCCCCCCCCCCCCACGCACCAGTCGTTACAAAGTGCACCGGACTCAAAGTGCATCTGAGCATGACTCAGCCCCCCCCCCAACCCGCACGTCACGTGACTGAGTTCGTCCTCCTTCTTCCCTACTACTATAATGCTTTACGCATTAAGGTTCAATTATATATGTCATAAATATTTGAAAGTATAAATATATAACAGAAATAATAATTAGATTTTTTCGTAAATCACTTTTATGGATAATATGTTCATATTCTTTATACTCAAAGATTACGTATTCTTATGTTGATATAGCAATATTGTAGACATATTAGAAAAAGTTTATTTCGTATAAATCAATTTTCTTGCGTAAAAATTAAATAATATTGTTTGTTATTTAGTATTCAACGATTTATTCGTGTATATATATATATAATACTGCGAATTATCTTGGAGATAAGATTTTTACTGAGTGACAGCCGTATTATTGAGCATAAATTCTTAAGATTGTAATTAATACTCAAAATTATTTTTACGTAATTACATCAGAATTATGTACGAGTATGTCTTACTTTTTTTCTCAACAGCATACTTACACTATATTAAAGCAGCAAAAAAATATAATCAAACGTAATTAAAACATCCATTTGAAATAGACTTCTTCTCAACAATAGACATCTATGTTTCCAAAGATAGTTTAAGATATTTTACTAGAGACATATATGTCTAAATTAATGAAAAATGACGTCGTTGTGCAGTATGTAAAATATACCCACACATACACATATGGTAAGATGTACGAAATTAAGACTGAGAGAAAACGGATTAGAATAAACTTGGATTCAGTTGACTCCCATATTTAAGGCAGGCAGTTCGTCTGCAGGCTCGCTTACGTCAGTTATAATCATTTCTGGCTTACATCAAAGCCGCGTGGATAATTAAGCCTAATCTTTGTATCCCATATCGTCCTGCCTTGTGTATGGCATCTTCTATGACTTTCGCTAGCATTCGAAAAGAAAGATAATGCATTATGTACAAATGTCATCATTGTTTGTAGTTGCGTTAAGAAAGAGGAAGTTCTAAAGGCTAGCAAAAAGAAGATGAGGTTTCGATCATAATGACATATACTCGAATATATGTGGTGTGTGTGTGATCCGCTAAGAAATGTATATCAATATGTTATACATTTTGAAAGTTGGCAAATAATATGATATTAGTGAATATATTATAGGAAGAAGGCAAAGAAGGCTAATCAGAGATGAAACAGAATTTTATCTTGTATCCGCACCACAAATCCATCTAACATTCGGATTTAAAAGTTGAAATTTTGACTAAATTTAGATAGTGAGAGATTAAACATTCCTTTCGACACATTAATCTTCCTATGTATATGTACATATATTGATTGCAATTCTCGAATATATCATATTTAATAAAATAAAAAATGCGTAAATTCAGAAAAAGGAAAATGTCGCGTAAAAAACGCAACTGAATTTGATTGGATAACACTAATTTAAACAAAAATAATAATTCATTTTATTCTTAGTTTTAATATTTAAAATTTAAATTTGACTACAACATTGAAGTACTATTTAAGATTTAAATAAATATATCAATTCATTCTTTTAAATATATAATTGGACACAGAATATGTAAATAAAGTAATTGATGACTTGTATAGATATGCATGTCTTAATTTATAACAAACATTAATAATTGGGGAATACTAATAATGATAAAACCATCCCTTAGATAAATAAGATAAGTCACTGTTTAAAATAATAATATAGCATTTTTTAGGATTCAAAAAGCATATGTTTAGTTAAAACGTGTCACTAAAAGATCAATAGCTTTAAAGCTAAGATATGGAGTGACTACATGTATATATATTATTCAAGTTAATTATAAGAATATGAAAATGAGAAATCCGCAAATTTCAAAAAATTACAAATATAATTTAGCAGTAAAATAATAACTAATAGTCCAGAATGCTTTGATAAATAATTTAGGTTATAGCATTTACCTACCATTTAATTACGTATAATGCTTACTATTATCAAAAATAGAAAACGTATTATTTTCATTGTCTACGCGGCGAGTATGAACTTAATTTCATTCCAAAAGTTATTTACACATTTGTTTAATTACGTATAATGCTTACTGTTATCAAAAATAGAAAATGTATTATATTCAGTGTCTATGAACTTAATTTCATTCCAAAAGTTATTTACACATTTGTTCATGTTGTAATATAATATACACTTACTAAATTTCAAATTATAAAAATATAATATTGGCAATAAGCCGTAATGTTATATTACTAAAAATTAGTCAATATTTTTTTATTTTAAAATTTAATCTAAAAATTATAGTGTCAGAGGGTACTTACTTATATTTTGCCTATATAAAATGGATTTATAGCCCTTTTAGTAATTTATATTTGTTCATAATACCAACCAGTTACATTTAACTTAATATAATTTCATATCTTTTATTAGTAATAAAAAGTGTCAATTATTCAAATAATACAAAAATTAAAGCAACCAATATAATTTATATTAACTTGGATTACACATTTACATAATAGTTTGTTTAAGTCATGTGAAGATTGATTTCGTATTTTGAAACGAGTTTAAACATTGAAACAAATAATGTGACGTAATAAGCAAGTTAATACATACTATATACATATACCTATGTAGTATGATACGAACATTTTGTTCTCATCCTTTATCCTTAATATAGCGTTTAATATTTTATTATTTGATCCGCTTTAAAATAATTTCAAAATAAAATGTTAAATTAATTTCAAAATTACTTTCACTTTAAAAAATAAATTCGTAGAATTTAAAAAAGCATACATTTTTAATTTTAATCTCCAATTTCATTTTTTATGTTACCAACAAACTGTTGCAATTGATTATATATTTATACGTCTCTACCATGAATTTTATATCTTATATATGTTATAAAGCTCCACCTATAAATTCCCAAAAAGATGGAGAATAGTTAATGCAATTGTATGGATGTAACATACAAAGAAACAATAAAACTACTATAACAGCAATCTATTTTTTGACAGCATGTTATCTGAATATTTAACCAACAGTAAAAATAGAACTTGTTTGATTTTGAGCGATGCAATCATATTTTTATTGTGATTAAAATAAGAAGTCGTGCTACATGTGAAATGAACTAAACTAAAATTGCATTTGTAATTTCACAATATAAATGAAATCGATATTTACAAAGTGTACGAGAGAAGCCAAATGTCGCAATTTATAAAAATAAATTTAGTCACATGAAGTTAATATAATAAGTAGACATGAGTAGACTAAATTGAAACAATAATTAACATGTATTTACAATGTACATACATGCAATTGCATCGTGATAGGTTTTATTTGAAAGAATAAGCCTTATTAACTCTTTCCTGCTTTTGCTTAATTCCTTTTATTATCTCTTTTTCATATTCAACAATACAGCAATTTGGCTTTACCAATAATCTTGTATTTTTAAGATTGAAGATTTGTTTTATTTAACTTGTTTGAATAGGAAGTGCAATAACGAAAAAAACGTTTGCACATTACGTTTACACATTAATGTAACTAAAATGGGGAACTTGGACAAATTACATTAAAGACACAAAACACTAAATAATTAAAAATGTTATGCGTTAATATTTTATATACGCTTAGCCAAAACAGTCCGTATTTCAACATTTTTCAAAATAAGCTAAACAGACAATTTAAACTTAATACTGAGCTTTAAGCTTAACACTAATAATCGATTCTATCAATTATAATTGTATCAATTTTTTTAATGAATCTATTTTGCAGTTTTCGTAGGTTGTTAGTTTACTGTAAATAATTCTGATATAATATTAACTAGTTTTGTGCTAGTTTCAAGGGATATTTCAGATTTTTTAAGGATGATTAAAAAGTTTTTCAACTTGGAATATATTATTATATTCATTTTAATGATATGTAGTGTTCAAAGTTATATGCATGCATTGTATACTTTTTGATAGGTAAGCGGTTAGTACGGTAATAATAAGATATCTAGAATACATAACGTATGATAGCATTAACATATATCATTATACGTTGTCAGAAATGATAATTAAAATGAAGAAATGGTTTGTTATATTCAGATTTCACAGATTGTATATGTGCTAAGTTATACTAATAACAAATTTAGCGACAGAGTTAATGAAAGGTGAGAGAAACTCATTTTCAGATCTCAGTAAGATTGGTGAGCATACTTATGGACATCTATGTATGTATTAGCTACTAATATAGCTAATATTTAGAAGTTCATGGGTTACTTTATAACGCTTTAAATTGCTTCTGTTCTGTTTAATCTGAATGTTCCTATCTTCTAAAGATATCTCATCGCTAATTTAGGGAATAACTGAAATATCTTACTTAAATCTTTTGTATAAAAGACATATTTTCTTCTGTCTCCCAACAACACGTGTTTTGTTAAACTTTATGATATACTGTAGTTTCCGAATAACATCTATAACATCTAACATGTGTATCTAAGTGTATCTATGTTAATCTATGTTAATCTACAGATTAATCTATGTGTATACATCTGCACACACATACCTATACATAATCGATTTCTTCAATCGGCAATTAATTTTAGTACCAAATAGAAAAGGTCAGAGATATTTGTAATAATTAGGGTCCTCATCCTCTTCATTTTATGAAAGAATATTTATACTGCAAACCGGATTACTCCTGCACCCCAAGTAAATATAATAATTTCTAATTTAAAAATATAAAAATATAAAAATATAAAGAAACTTTTGGTCAACAGGATGCAAAAAAGTCAAAAACGATCTATATAGGTAAGTTAGCTTGTTTTATAACTAACTCTTCAATTTAACTTGAACAGATATATAAAGCAGCTAACGGGAAAATGCTTGCTAATTATACTCGACATCTAGGGAACATCTAAATATATGCCTAATACGGAATAGTATTTATCTCTATTAATACGGAATCATCTTTATTTGTCACTAAGCTCCTTTTAGCCAATCAGAAAGCAAGCGGTTTGTTTACTCTTTAACAGCGTATACCCGTGCCATAGGTATACGATCAATACCCGTGCCTCACATACAGTCATATGTGCGGTTAATACCCATGCCCGGCATACAGTCATATGTGCGGTTAATACCCATGCCCGGCATACAGTCATATGTGCGGTTAATACCCATGCCCGGCATATACAGTCATAGGTGCGGTTAATACCCATGCCCGGCATACAGTGATAGGTGCGGTTAATACCCATGCCCGGCATTCAGTGATAGGTGCGGTTAATACCCATGCCCGGCATACAGTGATAGGTGTGGTTAATACCCATGCCCGGCATATAGTCATAGGTGTGGTTAATACCCATGCCCGGCATACAGTCATATGTGCGGGTTATACCCATGGCTGGCACACAGTCATAGTGAATAGGATTAGGTAACCCACCTGCATAAAGGGGGCCACAGCCGATCCATAGATGTGGATCATCTGAACATTGGAGAGGTTGTCGATGCAGCCCATGGAGATGCCCATAACCGCCAGGATGCAGCCTAGGAGGCCTGAGGAGGTGCAAGCGGTCACCAATACTGTGCAGAGTGGGAGCAGGAACCCTGACACTGAGAGCAGACGCTCGGTGGAGATTCTAGAACATGGCAGGGGAAATGAGGAATCATCGTGGACTTTAAAATACACTCTGTATTTACAGGTTTTATTATTGTTGCATGCGAGATAAAATATTGAATTAATTGCTTTTTTATAACTGGTGGTATAACAGGAAAATATTGAGAAAGGTGTACCTAACTGTCAACAGTATAATCCTGCCGTTAAAATTAAATGTTCAACAAATATAAATAATGTATATATAAACTTATATAATGTAAATTGATTTTATTATATATAAAATATTACGAACAAACTATATTTCCCAATTATTTAGACAAAGATTATGTGACACAAAGTTCATAAACACGTATTGATGTACTTTAAATGTTAACAATTATTTTTAACGCTTTTATTATAATTAAGATTCTTTTTAGATTCTATAAGAGAAGAAATTATCATCTTAGATGTTAGCTGTTGACATAATCATTTATTAAATATATTATGTTATTAAAGATATCCTTTCAGATAATAATAATTATATTTATGTTGTCATACAGAAATTAGAATTATTTTACGTCAATGACAAGATAAATATCATAGATATTTGGTTTACGTTATAGGCATATAAACCTACTCATTAATTTATATGATAAACATGCATATAAAAAAACAGAATTTTTGAAATACATATCAGAGTATATTATTTGTTTAGGGCAGATACACTATTATTCCTATAATATTTCAAATGCTCTATGCTTTCATAATTACTTATTAAATATATCGATTTTATTATATCCTCGTAAATATTATAATTGTTTTAATTAAATTTAATTTGATAAAAATATTTCTACATACCTACATTAATAGACTTTACACTTCATATCATCGCTTATTATACACAAAAATTCTTATCAATATTTTTAGTAATAAATAATACTTCTCGAATAGATGGAAACAACTATTTAATCGATTTAGGTAAAAATGCAATACTCAAACAAAAGTTTGTCTGCGTGATATAAATGTTTATAATGAATTATAGGGAGTCAGACATCATCACTAGGCATACATTCTTCACGTCTACATAGATAACAATGCCACAATGTATACATAAAAGGTATGGCATCTAATATGTAGTCATAAATGATACACTGATCGACTTCAGTAAACAGCGACTCGTCGTAGATATTACATTCATTCATTCACAAGTTTCCATTTTGAGAAGTCTATTATATTGTTGCTAATGTTCTCTTAGACGTTTTGATATGTTTATACTAAAAATATCTGAAGACAATAATTAGTTGTATATACATTGTACATCATAACAATATGTAGGTGTAGTATTACACTAAATGTGGTTACACTTACAGCAGTCAATTATGTAAATGCCATTTTAATTATTCTAATTACTAGTCTATAGACTGCAAATTTTCAACTTTCAGCAACATTGTTTCTTATTAACTATGACGTAATATTCATACATTGAAAATAGCACGTATTAAGTGCATTTTACTGACGATTATAAATTCGGTTAATGTTTTGTCCTAGTTTAAAACCTGACTGCGTTAATAATAGCCCCTAATAATAGTTATTAATATATACAAGCCTGCAAGAAATTTCTAAGTAAATCTATTTAAAAATTAACAGTATTTTATTAGATCTTTCTATAATAATATAATTTTTAAATAAAGCAATAAATAAATAATCCAGTACTTGTAAGCTCCCATGTAAACTCACTAAATAAAATTGATGAATATCAATTTGACAAAAGTAAAAATATCAAAATTCTTGATAAATAAAAAATATATATAGTTAACTATGTTAAAATGCAATACATACAACTTAAAAACTGAAAAATTCAATGGAGTTTACATTTCTACCATCCACTTCCTACATGTTCCGATTTTTATTTTAAACCTTGATTTTCTTTCTAATGTAAATTACTAACAAAATTACGATTTTACACCACAAAACATTGTAATAGTTTGTAGTAAGTAAAAATCAAGATATAAGGACGATAATTTGTTTAATATGTTAAACTTTTTTATTAGGTTAATTGATTCAGATAAAATGAATCGGTTAATAATAATTAATAAGCGTAATTGTGCCTCCAATGCATTGAATTCTATATTAATGATCAAACAGTGTATGCCGTCGCTTCCATTTGAATAAATTTTGGTTAACTTGCATTTTGATAAGCCCCCCCCCATTCGAAAAAAAAATCCCCCTTCCCCCCTCCACAATTTTTGAATTTTAGTAAATTGTTCGAAAACTAAATATATGTGCATATAAATAAACTAAACAATGTTTTATTTATCAGCGCACTACCATTAACAATATACAATCTGTATCTAAAGAAAAGGTTTTGTCTGCACAAGATATTACCGCTTTTATATATTATAAAGAAGAGGTGTGAAAATTGTACAATGATCTAAAGAACACTTGTTTGTTTTAAGCTATTAACGTCTCGTGAATAAAAGGATGTCTAAAAACATCGATGACACCATAAATATAAAAAATAGTATAGTAGGCAGACAGCCAGTCATTCAATTACTACTATTCTGAGAAAACTACTAAACTATTATTAATGTTCTCTTATGTATTAAAAAATACCTAAAATAACTTAACCCCATTACACGACAAAATTGACTGTATATGACAATAAGGAAGAGTTATGTTCTTAAAACCCATGTCTAACAAATGGGACGCATAAATTTATCTACGTTATGCATAACATATTTTATAAAATAAAGGAAGCTTACAAAATAAGCACATATGAATCCTAAAGTAGGGAAGATGAAGATGTTATTCTATTGATGACTATACATACGTACTAGATGATTATGCTATAAAATAAAATAAAGTAGAGTCAGTTAGTATAACATGGTTTTAATATGATATGAGCAAAACTGGTCGGTTATTACTGTTGGACTATTATATACAGATCTATAGTTGTAATAGCTGTTAATTATACTAGATATGAATGCTAATATATATTTCAATCTATATAAATGAGTTTATGAATCTAATAATTAGTTATACGTGTATAATGTAATAATATTTTGAAGTTAATATATTAACCAGGCATAAAAATGCCTATTTGCATTGAAACATTAATTTTCGGTCGAACTGCATAAAGAGTAGAAATATTGTCGCGCTTGCCTTAATATTGTTAAGCCTTTATATAGGTGTTGTGATTTTCTAATTCATTGCGAGTAAATTTGTAGCATCAACCGTAAATAAAAACTTAAATTATAATAACAAATTATGTAGTTTAGACTGTAAATTTCGTTCCAGGTATAAGACACTTAAATGAAACAACAATGAATGCACAATGCAGTTAGTTTGTCATAAACTTTTTTTGTATGACGTATTTATATAATATGACGTCAGTAATATGAATTGCACATTTTAAATATGTTTTCTGACATGCAATTATGAGCTTATGTATGCAAAAATATAGGATATATTTTAAAATCAAACTTAGCCTTTTTAAATGTTAGAATTAACGACTTTTTAAGGCCAAACAAGAAAGTTTATTGAATTATAAACAGTACAGGAATACATTTCTATAATAAAATAATAAAATAATAAATGCCATATACATTGTTTCTTTCTATATTACTCATTTCCGTTCTGTCGAATGTTTCAAATATACATTACTGTATAATCATTAATATTATAAAATTATCGTAAATTACAATATCAAAAATATTACTAGTAAATGTACTTTCCTAAAAAGATCAATATTTTTTAATTAATATAACCTCATAAAATTATTTAAAGATGTTCTGTATCCGAAATTTATGAAAAAAAGTCTAGTTTAATTAATTATTTAATAGCTCTTAAACCTCGTGAGAATTTCTTGTGTGTATGTGTGTGTGTATATATACATATGTTAACGGAAGAAAGGTTTAATATACAAATATAAACCAAACTGTTCGTAAAGGTAACTTAAACTTATTTATTTGGAGATAAGTATGACTATGCTAGCATAATATATAATAGAAATATGGTCGAAAAACGTTTTAAGAATTTAAGAATTGTGTTTAAAATGATTGTTTTTGTTAATTATAGGGTTGCACTCTTTGAAAATGTCATAATATTCGATTATCCAATCATCATATTGCATCAATCTAATACATTTATATTAATTATAAGCACCCATTAAAAATATCAAGTCATATTGCATTAAAAAATAAATTCAAATAAATTTAAAATGTGGTAAATTTCAATGTGACTGATTATTTTTAAATTACGTTAAATATATTTATAAATATGTATGCATATAATTCTTAGGTTGGTTCATATTATGGAATGAATTATAAAAGTCAATTGCTAAACTTGAGGCTGAAACATAAAACAATACTCAGCACAAAATGTCTTAAAGAAAACGATAAAAATCCTTAAATCGCTGAATTTGAAAACACAAGTTTGACAAATTTATTCATAAATATATTCATTTTAACATTAATACTAATAATTTAATTTAATAATTAATTAACTATTAATTGCAATTACGTATTGCAGAATTTACTGAAATGTGACGATTTTGTTGTTGATAAGTTATAAAGCGTGATGTGAAGTTTTGTGTACTAATACTCTATGATGTTTAATTTAAAAAATCTAAATCTATATGTATAAGCTGAATAGATATAACATAGCACTTTAGAGTAAAATCAGAGTTAAATAATTTTCTAATCTTTCTTTCGAAAATTCTTAATACAAATATTTGTTAAAATAATGCTAACATCGAATAATATAACCTCGAAGGACTTTTACGCAGTCGACGTTATATTTACAGAAATGTTTGTGCAAAAAGTTCTACAACTTTTACGTATATCTTTTGAAAATAAAAATAATTTCTTTAATTTCGGATCGGTATAGACATTAATATTTAAGTAACTCCATTCCACTTTAGTTTATCATCACAAGGCACCTTCATATACCATCTGTCTATATTTACTGAAACGTCTTTCTTATCAGGCAATAGACTCATTTATATCTTCCAATACTTTTGGCTCCTGATGTGTTTCTTCGTTTTGCCCAGAAAACGACCTAATTCTGGTTTGTTTTCCAATCCCTTCCAATCTTCTCTAGTTTTATATATTTCTTTGTTTCTTCTGACGTCTGCTAACGTTTTCTCCCCTTTTATTCATCGCTTTTATCCTTCTAACTTCTTCAGTCGCCTTAAGAAAAGACTGAATCTTTCGTGACATAATTGGATTAGAAAAGGTTTTGTGTGTGTTGTTACTTTTTATATAATGTGCCATTATACAGTAATTTCTCTTTTGCTCCTTCCAACAGTATAAAGAAAGCTTTTGCCTTTGCTTTGCATTCACAAGTTCGGAAATATCACACTTAGCTTTTTGAACTTCTATTTAAGATGAATTCTATTTTGACTCAGAAATGTTTGTCCATATCAATTTTTCTATTTTTTACTTGAGACAGAAAGAATTTGTGTTCCCCTATAAATGGATAATTATTTTACACCACGCCAAGTTACCTGTACAAGAAGAAAATTGATACCTTGAATACTCAAGAAATATTACTCCGTAGATAGCCATACGGAGTAATAATGAGATAATAGTTGAATAATAATTATTCCTACCCGGCGGCTATCAAGGGACAACAAAAGCGATTCCACAGTGGTTGCTTGTTTTTGGTACTATTTAACATGTAAAATTCAGATATGTAAGTCATTAAAATCCTCTATGAGCTATTTAAAAGTTATTCAGATTTTAAGTGTTTCAGCTATATTAAAGAATAGGAAAATGTCTATGATTTGACCTACATTTTGTGAAAATACACATTTTAAAGATAATGAAGATATTATTAATTTTTTAAATAATTTTATGCATATATCATTTTGTTTATATAAGTGTTTTCTACATATTAAAAGCAAAATTAGACTAATAAGTTATATTATTTATTTTCTAGAAACATTTGAATATTAGTTC
>JAYRBW010042315.1:0-11610 GCA_036023295.1 Invenusta paracnida
AAATCAAAGTGAGAATATAACGAATAATACAGACGCTTGGCCATCCCATTTTGAACAATAAAATAAAATAAGTATGAGTTTTGATTATTGGGTTTTAGTAACGTTCATAATCCAAATTGAGATTGTAGAAAAAATGATAAAAATGAATCTTTTATCTTCAAACAACTAAAATAGATACCAAACTAAGATGTGACGAATGTAGGAATTTAAATTTATCTTTTCTCTTAGCTATTTTATGTTTGGTATTGTACTTATTGTTACGTAATGTCTTTCCTGAATATATAAGTAATAATATATTTGTAAAATCAATGCATATATTTAATATTGAGGATGATGATTCTTTAGTTTGTTCATAATAATATTTATGATGGCGTATCATACTCACAAAATGATGTATTGATTCAATCACCCCACAATACAGGTTTATACATTTACTGAACGTACATATACAGGTATATAGGAATATATTTACTTGAAATATGATATATTATATATAGGAGATTTATTCAAGTGAAACTTGCCGGTGTGAATGATCTCAAAATCTGAAAGTATATTACTTGTATCTGGATAAAAAATGGATTGCTGTTGTGTTCCTGCCGTGGATGAAATATTTATGAGTATTTTACTGTTTTCCATATTAGGAGAAAATGGTGTGATTTTAAGCACTTATTAAATTGCATATTTTTTAGGAATTATACATACCTATAATTATTCATATTTTTAACAAGAATGTTACATATAATTGTATTCATCTAGTTATTATCTAAATTGTACATTCAGAATTAGCTGTATACATATTACTATTTATCGTCTAAAGATAATTGAATGATCAGTTACTATCATATTTTTTTACACAAAACAGACTTATAAATAGGCCACATTCAAATATATCTGCATAATAAATTGTCTCAGATTTATAACTCTAATTTTGCTTGTAATATGTATATAATAACTAGATGAAAAAATTAAATGTAACGTTCTTATTAAAAAAACAAATAATACATTTAATTTCTGAAA
Source organism: Invenusta paracnida (assembly GCA_036023295.1). Classification (NCBI taxonomy): domain Eukaryota; kingdom Metazoa; phylum Platyhelminthes; order Proseriata; family Coelogynoporidae; genus Invenusta; species Invenusta paracnida. The sequence continues at coordinate 1,018 of JAYRBW010042315.1, forward strand.
AATATGCATTTTCATGTATACTGCAGGTCAAAATCAAAGACTTCTCTACTATTATTTAATATGGAAAACAGTAATAAATGTTCATGCAATAATTTATCCACGGCAAAAACACGGCAGCAATCCATTTTTATCTAGATACAAGTTATATTTTCGGTTGTTTAGGTCATTCAATCCGAATAAACCCCGCATAAGCTGCACACTAATCTTTGAAGTTTCAGTTTTTAAACGCACCAAATTAATACAACTTAGGCATTGATTTGTTGACATAGATATTGCGAATTCATTAAAATAGGTTTCGATTATTATTGTGAGGTACTAAATACAGTTGAATCTGGGAGTAGGTTCTAAAATTAAGAAAGTATGTTTTGTGTTGTTAATAGATTAATATAAACTGCATTAAATGTCACGGTTTTAAAATGAACATAAACTAATAGTTTATTCAGTAACCTAAATGTTAAAGTTTTACTAAAACTATTAAGTATGTCTATGAAAATGAAATGATGTCTACCACTACCTCATTCCTCAACCTGTACATCATATTTATAACAATAAGTATAGTACAGTAGTCATATAATTATAGTCTAGACAAACAATATACATTTGATTATAAATATTTGTTTGAAGCATAGTGGCCTTCTTTAAATAATCATGAAAGGTACTATAAGTCTACCAAGTTCATTTATTTTAATTATTTTAAATAAAGCATATACATGTCATATGTAAATATTAATATATTAAATATACATATATTAATATATTATATATCCATATATATTATTAAAAGCTGGTGGCCACAACCACACCATGATTATCAAAAATCTCATCAATTATTAGACAGCGTTATTTTTAAATACAAATAATAATATGTCTAATAGTAATAATTGTGAAGATTCTTGATAATCATAGTGTGGTTGCAGCCGCAAGTGGCCGCCAACTTTTAATTGTAAATATAGGTATATAACATATATGTATATGTATATATAAAAATGTTAAAAATAATTAAAATAATGAATATTTTATTAAATTGCGGTTTATTAAAATAAAAAGCGTGAAAAATAATTTAATGTGAGAATCTTCAAGATTATCAAAATATATGTGCCAATCATTTAAATTATATATGACCATGGACCAATAGCAATACCAAGCCAATGGCAATGCTTTGATATATATATATATTAATACTAATAAAGTGGTTATATACAGTGCAGTTTCAGATCCAAATTCCAATAGTAATGGAGCATTATTAATACCTATTTTATTAAAGTTAAAATGTAAGAATTTTTGATTTATATATGGCAGATAAATAAACTTTTTCAAACTTAACATTTATTTAAAGAAATTTATTCATTTCATAATATTGTTGTACATGCACTATTACATTATATAGGTATAATTTATATATACTATATATCTGGTTATACTCAATATTTATTATTAAGCATTAACCCCTCTACTATTAGTATTACTTCTAACACAAAAAAATCAAGCCTTCTCAAATAATTCCTATGAATATAACATTATAAATAATATTAATATTGTATGATTTAACAAAATAAATATTAATAAATTTACAAAAAAATTTACCTAATAAGTGAAGATAACATATGTCTATGGTATTGAGTAACTCAAATAGTACCTTCAATACAAGTGATATAAAAATAGTAATACATATCATATTAACATGTTATATTAATTTATTGAATAGTATGATGTAAGTACTTAAATGAATAATTACTACCAATTTAGTTTTGTTTGGAAGGGATAATGGTAAAAGGGAGGTTGTGGTCTATCTATTTACAGTTACTTGAGATAATATTTATATGTGATTATCTTTCTGTAAATTATTTATGACAAAAATTAGATACTTTCTTTGTTATAAATTTTAATTATCTAATAATAGTTGATTTGTGTACATTTTGATTAACTATTGTCTTTTGCTAGATACCTTTTAATGTTATTTGTATTGGTAAGCTGTCACTTTTTTGACATATTTAAATATGGATTTCATTCTTTTAAGCTTAATTATTTCAGCTTTGAATTATTTACTGTCAATATTTTTTCCTCCAATAATATATTATCTTTTTTTTAAACAATAATTAAAAAATATTTCCAGTATTTTTTTTATCAATAATAAATTTAGTACCTACACCATAAATTGCTTCCCTATTACTTATCTGAGACTTGATAAATACATTATATATCATATACTTGGTTGATTTATTTATTTTATTTCTGATCATATAGATTATGGGTATTTTTTGTACCAATTTAGATCTAATAAATTCTATATATGATAACATGTTAGATTTTGTCTATTATATATCCTAAATATTTACAACTGTACTTATTCCATTGTATCAATATTCATTTTAGACTGTTTTCTATCCCATTTTTGTGTGTTTAAAATGGATATATTTACATTTTGTTGAATTAACTGTTAGTTTTTTGGTTTGGAACCATTGGTACAGTTTAATTAATTATTTATTGGCTATTTTAAACAGGTCCTTTTGGTTTTTTGCAACTATTGTTAAAGCTGTGTCATCTGCAAATAATGTTAATTTATTGTTTTTGTTTTTACTAAACCTTATGATGTTATTACATAGAGTGAGTATTAAATAGGAAAGAGTTTTTGTCCTTGTGGTAATCCATAATTTATGTTTTCTTGTTAAAACTCTGTTTTAAATTACTGTCATTTGCTTTCTATTTTCTGAATAACTTTGAATCCAGTATAAGCATGGTCCTCTTATTCCTAGGTCATATTGTTTTTTATAAGTGTTTTATGGTTAATGAGGTCAAATGCCTTTTTTAGATCAATGAAAATGGTTTAAACCTCAATTTTCTTGTCTAGCTTTTGATAAATGAAATTAGTAATGTCTCTAAGAGCATCTATTCTTGAGTAATTTTCTCTAAATCCAAATTGACTGTCATTTATCAGATTATGTTTTTCCACAAATGAGTTTATTCTATTTATCATTGTCCCTTCAAATATTTCTAGTATAAATGCAGTAATTATATTGGTCTGTAGTTTTCAGGTTTTGTTTTATCTCCTTGTTTAAAAATAGGTTTTACTTTTGCCACTTTTAAGATATCTAGATATTTTCCTGTTGAATAAGATATATTGATTATTGTAGACTTTATTATTTCGCTTAGTTTCTTGATTGCTAGTTTATAGGCTAAATTAGGTAAATTGTCAATCCTACTTGTTTTCTTATTTGGTAGTTTATTTCTAATTTTTACTATTTCTGTGTTATAGACTTTTTTAGGTATATTGGATTAATTGTGTTACAACTATTTGGGTATCATTAACCTTATTGCTAATCTCATTTGCTAGTTTTTCACCAATGTTCAAGAAATATCTGATTACATTTGCAATCTCTTTTTTGATTCTGTTAAATTGTATTGTTTATTGTTATTATTTTAATACTTTCATTTTCCCTATTTGAAGTTGGTTTTCTTATTTCTTTGATTGTCCTTCATGTTTTTTCATATATATTCTTATTGTTGTTTTCAAGATTATTTTTATTGTACAGTAGAGTTGGCCTATATTGATGTTTTTCAAATGTACTGATTTTTCTTCCTATCTTTTATATGTTAATCAAGTTTGCCTATTGCAAGTTCACCTATATTCAGATTTTGCCTATATCAATGTTTTTTTGCCCCACCAACTATTTGTTCATCTACATAAAATGTTGGGGTTTTATTGGTAATTTTACTTAGCACTATTTTCATGACAGTGCCTAGTATATAGTAGCTACATACAATGCATTCATACATATGAAGTATATAAGAATATATAAGAATATAACAGAATATAAGTATAACAGAATAGCAGATTTGCTTACATGCAAAGCATGATTATAAATTCTTGAAAGCCTTCAACACACAGCTGTGACTAGTGATGAAAATGAAGATGTCAACAATGATGAGCCAGCTACTTTTCCCCAGCCAACATTTATTGCAAACATGTTGCAAGCTATTGCAGTGGTGAAGCAACTGAAATGTTTTGTGCAATCAATTGACAGGGAGGGACTCATGCTTCATGAGCTTGTGTCGATTGAGACCTCAATCCATGATGCTCTTTTAACCAAGAAAAGTCAAACTTGATCCTCCTACTTTCAATGCAAATAGCTTGTATCTTATATGTAACTAACCAACATTAAATATGTCCTATGTGTTTTCCAAAACTGTTTGTTTTTCATCTCCCCAATTTAGTTTCTATCACAGGTGGTGTGTATTTGTATTCACTCATTATACCAGAAACCATTGCTTATTCCAGTGTTAATAATAAGAAACACTGTTTTAATTAGTTAACATTCGTGTTACATAGATATATTACCATGACAAACAGAGTTTTTCCCATAAAAATGGCAGGTTCCTCTATATCGAATATTTGCCTATATCAAGGTTTTTTTCCTAGCCCTTCAGACTTTGATATAGGCTAATGTTACTGTAATTGTTTTCTACTAAATTTATACACTGGTTATATATTTTTTGACAATTTTGTTTTTATCTTTACTTTTTTGTCCTTTTTATTTTTCCAAATTTTATATAGTTTTTGTTTAATTTGGCTTAATTTTATTAGAGCTTTGGTTATCCATGATTTATGCTTGAAGCTTTTTATTAGGATTTTTGTTAATGGGAAACTTTCATTGTAAATGTTTTGAGTTTTTTACAAGCGATATTTACATCATTCGTTTGTATGCATTGAAATTTTCCTTACTGTTTTTATCTATGTATGTTTTATTTATTTCACTAAAGCTTCTGGTTAATGGTCTATCATTGTAGTCCATTTTGTTATTTTTGAAAATAATATATTTTTTTTATTTTTGAAAATAATATATATTTTTTATTTTTTTAAAGAAAAATGTGATCAATTAGAGTGGCTGTGTTTTCAGTTATTCTTGATGGTATAACTATCATTGGTTTAAATTGATTATTTGCCATGATTTTAAAGTATTCTTGTGCATTGTTGTTATTTGTAACAATTATATTGAAGTTTATATCTTCAATAATAGGAGCTATGTTCTTTTAAGTAACCAAGGTATTTTTTTATTTGGTTAATTTCATTGTTAGGATGCCTATATATTCCAATAATTGTTGTTGATTTATTATTAATTTGTTTTTGAATTGATATGGATTCAAGTCTCATGTTGTTCTATTAAAGAGTTTATATTTTATGTTTTGTTTCTTTATTAAAATTACTATGCCCATAGCTTTTTTGTATGGTGGGGTTGTATAAAATATTGTATAGTTATCAAATGTATTTGTTACATGCTGTATGTTTGTGCTCCAAATTTCACTTAGAATAATGATTTTAAATTTGCATTCAAATTTTGCAAGCTGTACTAATAGTTTGTTAATATTTTTATTAAGACTTATTATATTTATATATTATATATATACTTGTTCTTTGTTCTTTGTATTTTAACTTTTTTATTAAATTTGTGTGTTGTATGGTATTCTTGGTTAGTGGTTTTTTATTTTCATTTATATGTCAATGACATGACTAATGTTTGTATTCATTACTATTGTTTTTCTCTTTTTGTGATTCATAATGGGTATGAAGTAATTTTTTCAGTTTGTACATTATCATAGTGCATGTGTGCTGTATAATTCTAGTACCTCTAATTTTAACATATAATATTTTCTAATTCTAAATACATTAAATTTAGTAGGTCATCATGATAAATAAACTGTTCATAAATGTGAAAAACTAAAAAGTATCTGTTTACAATTGATTAACCACATTGTAAGAATTGCATTTTTTACCACTCCTTTATTTTCCTTTTAGAATAACTCTTCATCCCAAAACCAGATTGCTTCAATTTTCCTTTCAGTCATTTTCTGTCTCAACATGAATAGTAGCTTGCCTCTCAGATCTGTCAAACCAACTCCTCTTGCTCGTATGATGTCGTTGCATTGCTCTTTTGTGTCTGTTTCGATGCAGCTTGGGAAGTGTTATTTTTTCCTTTCTTGAAGGTGTGTTTGATTCCTTGGACTTGTATGTTGTATTTTTATATAGTGATTTTGTCGATCTTTGTTATTCCATCTACATCCTGTGTTGTTGTCTCCACCTAAGAAGTATGTGTGTATGTATAAATTTGAATGTACATTGAGAACTATAAATCGATACAGCACATAACTTATATATAAGAATACAATAAATCACTTCTTAATTAAGCCTAAATATTTAATTTTTATTATTTAATTTTATTTAACTAACATAAATATGTAATCATAAAATAAGAATGAACACATATTAATTTAATCCAATCACATAAATATATTTAAGAGATATGTGATAATTATTGATTGTTTATATTGTACAACTATAGATCATAATATGATTGATACTGAATATTTTATTTTAATATGCACTAATATGATTTCATTATATAAATTAGGATATAATGAAAATAATTTTATGTTAATACTGTGTATATACTTCAAGAGACATTGATAGTTTTGAATCAAATAAAAATTCTTAATTGTTAGTATTATAAATACAGAAACAGACATTATATAGGGGCAGAAATATACATAAACTGTACTCATAAATAAAAACAGAGAATGTTAGCTTGCCCTATAATAAAAAGTGCACAATGAGCTTATAATTTAATTATTTGATAATGAAAGATCAGGTGGATAAAACCTATAGTTAAGATTAAGTGCACTGTTCTTATTCTATAATTTTATATGATTTGGAAGCCTACATTGCATTGATAACAAATAGATGCGGTGGAAAATATTAGGTATATTGAATGTGTAACTAGTATGATTAGAAATACGATTATAAATTATTTTATGCAATATATTTTTACTATGTTCTTTGATTTTTAAATGACAGTATTGCAGGTAAATTAATGAGTATTTTAAATATCTTCTGCTTTAAACAAAAGTATTAAGACAGACAGTTACTGTCATTTTCCATTATTAACTTTACATACTACTATTAGTTGAATTAGCATCATTTCTGTAACATGCTACTAAATTAGAATGAATGAATGAAGAGTATTACAGATTCGTATCCTTCTACCCCATATCTGAATTATATTATTCAAAGTTAAACTTTTCATGGGTCTTACCATAATACTACTATTTTAAATATCATTATACCTCCAAATCTTCATATTATACCTATTTGTTGTTTATTTTGTGATAATTAGGCATTATTAAAGTCTTAAATTTGGTACTATTTGTTTAGTAAATTTTTCTATTTTAGCAAGTTTGTTATTTCACAATTTTTATTTGGATTATTAGTTTTAAGTTTATAGTCAGAATATGCTATATTCTTATAATCTACTTGCTTTATATAAAAAAGTGTAATTAAAATCGTATGGTATTATAGTATCAACAAAATTTTACACTTTTTAAAGTTTAAAAATAGAAAGTTTTTAAATTGCTTTTAAATTAAATAACAAATTATTCAATATTTCCGCTTACTTAATCATGTCGATATTGATCAATTTTTTACCTACTTCTAGGATGTTGGCATGGATTGGCTCAATGGCTCCAGTATTCTTTCTAAATGGAGCCAATGTCAAGGTCATATCTTCACCCACTGATTTTTACACAACATTGAAGGTAGGATAAAATTGTTTTCATAGAGATGGTACCAGTTTGTTTAAAATGAAGTAGGTATATAAAAATTGTGCTCTATTGTATATTTTGACACTAGTAATAAGTTTTTAAATAATTGTAACTTATAACAACATTTTTAATTAACTCCATCGAGATTCAAAGGGAATTAAAAATAGTTTTATTTGTAGAAATTTTACCTAGTTATTTACATCTATCTATTTAAGGAACGAATTTAAATTATATTTCGAGTAAATAACATTTGATTATATTATGTCCTATTCTTTTCCGGCAGACTAATATACTAAACTATTTGAAAAAATTGTATAATTCTTAGAAAAACACAGTTTTGTTAAATTTAAAAAGCTTTTTTAACATTAGGTATAATGTATTTAATGTGCTTTTGTGTTATTGTAATTTTAAAGTTTGACTAATACGAAAAAAATCGAAACTTATAGTAATTGTAACATGCAACACAACCTTGATATTTAAAAGATATTATTTTCTTCTTCAATGATTGATGTGTTATAAGTTACACAATAGAAGGATACATGATTGAAACATTAATTCATATTAAGTGTTAAGTAAAAGGGATTGATCCCATAATATAACGTTAGATATTCAATAATTTTAATCAAAACCAGTTTATTGTATAAATTGTACAGTAAAAAATGTGATATTCAAATATGATCTCAGACGTATTATTTTTACACAGTCTTTATGTCTATTGATGCAATAATTATTTACAGAAAAAGTCGATAGCATCGAAAAATCGGATCATCTTGGCCTCTCTTTACCTTGGAAATGGCAAGCTGGAGAAAGACTTGGTAAGTTCACACCCTAGACAAGATCTGACGAGAATCAAACTAATTCACAAATAAATGTAACTGACATTTTTAAAACTGCTAACGCTTTCACATCTAAGAAAAATGCTAAGCATCAGACATGTTGATTTTTTCAAAGGCATGTCTTTATAAAAATCAACATTTGTGTAGGCTTATAAATTGTACAAATTTTATTTTAAAAAGGAAAAAAATTGATTATTTTAAGATTTAAATTAAATCAAGATTTTACTATGAGACGTTTATAAATATCAGAAAAAAATTAACCGTAATTAGTGCATTATATTGACATACTACAAAGTGCGAAAGAATACAACAACATTAGTTTGATAGAATCAGTTTGTAATTTGACTTCTAGCTTCCTCTGTCTAATTTAACTATTGCTTCTTTTATTAGTAAACATTTCGTGAGGAGTCTTTAGCGAGAATACTAAAGTTTGGTTGTTGTAGTAATCAATATCAGCTGATTTATCTTTTCCGTGTGCGATTTGCAGATGTTATCAGATATTACTACTGCCAAATGATTTGTAAATTTGGAAAAAAGATTCTGGTTTTGTATAAAAAGAGTTTTTTTCTTTTTTTCAGAAAACATATTAAATGTTTTTAATCTATTATAATCTATACAACCAAACTTAAAAAAATTCAATATAAGATCATAAAATTTGTTTTATTAAAAATATATTTTAATTGTATACTACTTTTAAATTTGTAAGTAGTAAATATTATACTAGAATATTTTTTATATATTTAAAATTATTTAATCAAATGTTTATACTTCTGTACTGCCAAAATATAAATAATAAACTAGTCTATTTTTAATTGACAGGTTGACGCACTTGATGAAGCCTGTTCACTGTCTGCTAATGGGGACACAAATTTTCGCCTGAAAGTCCTTCTAGACTGCACTCGTGGGTCTCGTCTGTCCCCTCTCACCACCTCCACTGCTGCTAATGACAGCCATCCACAAGAAAGTTCACGTACTCTACTGGCCCCTCTGGTAGCTCACTACCCTCCGGACCGTGTGCGAGTCTCCCTATTCCACACACCGCAACTGCGTGGCCTGCTGAAATGGTTGTTGCCAGGGAAACTAAGTGAAACAGTGAATTTGCAGCACATAAAGGTCTATGTCTTCGACGATGATGTTATTCTCAGCGGGTAATCATATTTTTAAATTCATAAAGAGAACATTATAATAAAATAGTAATGTGGGGTGAATCTTTTGGTCAATGGCTAAATCTCGTAACCCCTTGCTCCTCTTCCAGCGCCAATCTAAGCAACGACTACTTCACACACCGCCAGGACAGGTGTATCCTCGTGGAGAAGTGTCCCCAACTGGCAGATTACTACGAACGACTGATCGACATGATCTCTGGAGTCTCCTACACGCTAACTGACGATGGGGGTCTAGCACTGCCTCCTGGGATTGTTGATCCATGCACAGGTTCGTTCCTTGTTTCGATTTATTATTGTCAGCTGAATTTTTGTTTCTCTGTCTGTACTTTTGTATATATCTCCTGTGTCTTGGTATGTTTATTTATTTGCTTGTTTGTCTGTATATTCAAGTTTCTATTTTGTTTGTCTATCTGTCTCCGTATTCCTTTTTGCCTGCCAGTCTTAGTATATATTTTATATATTAAAAAATGGTAGATAAATACAAAACGATATACAAATAAATGTATTGAGCAAAGACATTTACACAATTAGAAATACAGATAGACAGACAAATCTTTCTGTTTCTTAGTCTTTTTCTACTAGTAACTAGTCGGGTAAAAATTGCATTGCAACAAGCGAGATTCATCAAGCGGGAATCCAAAAATTCCATGTGATGCCTAAATTGTATTCACAACTTGATGTGGAAATCCAGTTATGTGTATTTTAAACAGATTGCTTTGATATTTGCGATCCTACGATGTCCATAAATGACTGAATTTACAGAATATCAGTAAGTTTAAATGCACGTCATATTTAAAAGGAACTGTATATTGACGTCTTAGGTGATGAATCAGCTTAAACGGGGAATTACGATGGGATCATAGCGTTTCGCATAATCGCACTTCGCATAATCGCGTTTCACATAATTTCAAATCAAATTATCGAATTTGGCATAATAAAACTTGTAAAATAATACAAATACAGTTATAAAATACATTGAAAAAGTGATGTTTTCACTTGCA
>JAYRBW010042326.1:0-11608 GCA_036023295.1 Invenusta paracnida
GCTTTCCCCTCTAAATTTTCGAAAAGTCAAACGAACCGCCTAAATAGAGTTCCCATCTATTCAAATACATATCTATGTGTGTTACTTACCTATGGGTAAGAATAATATATACGCATGAAATAAACAAGGCATAAAACAAGTATGCTAACCAGTCATAAAAGCGTTCATTTGTATTGAAATATAGATTTTTATTGGGTATCATCGCAGTGAAATATTGAACAAAAATCAATTTCGTTGCGCCGCGCTGCGTCGCGTGAAGTTTGTTAAGACAAGATTTTAGAGAGTTCTTAACTTGCTCCCTGCTTAAAAGACATCAGTCTGGAGTTCGTGCTGACATTATGATCTAGTCCGATTCTTCTTCGGTAGCTATTGACATTTAGCACTGTCCTTATATAGGTCAATCATATCATTAACCGTCCCTGAAGTATTGCGTTTCCATTTCTTTATTATCTACGAACATCTCAGGTAGGTGTACAGACATCGGAATAAATACAAAAAACGGACAAAAGTATATATACATAGTTAGAAACCATGTATATCCGATATATCTATAATTATGGGTAAAATATCTACATTATATTTAGCTGACTGTTGAAACATATTATACGACATTTATAAATACATCACACATTGAAAATACAAAGGAAACAAGTCCATTATGATATTTTATCAAATTTATAGAACAAACATTATGCCAAGAATAGTTTTGTTTATAAAGACATGTGATTTGCGTATATTTTACCACAAATATATAAAAACGATACTATTTTAAGGATTTTATTGAAGTATATATATATATGTATATATATTAATAAATGTGCATAACGACGAAAGTACAGCATTCCTTTGATTGTTATTTGTAATAAGATAATGTTAGCCAAACGAAACCTATCATAAATAATAGTGATTAACTTCGATTTGAGTCATTCATGTGGTCTAACGTAATTATATAAGTCGTTGGACACTATCTAGTAGGGCAGTTTTATTAATGTAAGATTTATTCGTATTTAAAAAAATGCATTTGTTTTATTAGATTTGACTGTGCATTATACTTTGAAAATAATACTTTAAATATGAATCTAAAGATTTTTTATGTATACTCCTACAACATATTACTTAATTGTTTTAAAAAATTACTTCACAGATGATGTTGAAATTTAAAAGTAAGTAGGTATGCAATTTTATTAGAATGGAAACTGCAATTTCTGACTTTCTTTTAAATGACATTTAAATTAAAAATATGTTTTACTATACTGCATATACTGAAAACATAGTGAGTAACAAAGAATCAACATTTATATGTTTAATGTCCCTGTAATTGATATATATATCTCAATTATGAACACAAATTAATTGTAAATGTATATGCGCCAATTTCATACACGAATGTTAATTTACTGTTGACAGATATTCATACGTGTTCAAGTGTTAAAATTACATATTGCACAATTACTGTATATAATTGAGTGGATTAAACATGTTTAAAGAAACTGCAAAACTTAGTATTTGCGATATACACTTGATAATGATTAATTATGAATTACTTATTTCTATTTGAATCTACGATAACAATTCTTTGAGAGTTACTTGCTAGAATTGCTACATTTTGAAATGTTTGAAATGCAGCACCGAATTATGTTTTTTACCCATTTACACCTACTACAAATGAAGACGTAACTTTAGTTTCAGAAACATATGATTATTAGCAACAGTGTTGCTATTATTATTATGTTTGTATACTAATTATTCTATTTTGAATGAAAAGAATGGGGTCATGAGTATAATATGATTTTAATCAATGTTTGTATAATGCTTACGATACATTTATGAAAGATTAAAATGTATTATTTATAGGTTTACTTTACGTTAGCTCCGTGTAAATGTTAAGCACATTTTGTAAAGTAGTAACAAAGGTACAAACATATCAAATTGATGCATAACCTATTCAAGACACTCGTTGAAAAAAGTTGTTATGAGATTATTGAAGGGAATATAATATATGTATATAAATAGCAGCAGTATACAAGAGCATGATAAAATTGTTATTCGAAGCGTATAATATCCCTTAATGAGTACGGATAAAGTTTACCTAAACGCATATAAAATTACCGGATTCCTAATTATCGACCACATATATATTCTGTGCTTTTGACACCTTTAATGTCTTGATAATACCTTTTAGGAGAAGCTTCGAGACTATTCAAACGTTTAGTCGAGACGACCGGTGAAATGAAGCGTTAAATATTGTATTTGCGAGGAGATAGCGCGAACATGATATTTCATTTCATTTCATTAGGATCCTATATACGTGCTCTTGAGTTGTATTTAATTGTTCGAGATGACTAACATTGATATAAAGTATTATAGGATATATATTTGTTAAACATTTATTTTTTATTAATTTTAAATAATATTTTTAAAATGCTTCATTTATCAACATGATTTTCATATGTTTTTGCATATGTTTTACTTCAAAATATAATGCTTTATGTGCAAAATTTAAAACTAATAAATGTTTCTGAATTGTGATAGCTTACAATAAGATATTTTAAATCATGTTGGAATATTAGAGACAGAGATAAGAGCAGCCTGCTTTAAAAGGACAATGGACATACTTTTAAGATCACCATGGCAACTTGAGACAATCGATAAAGAGAAATTTCTGTAAAATGTATCATGTCGAAAAATTGGATAAATATGGTAGAATATGTGTGGTATTTACAGAAAAGGGATACGATATTCATATAAATATTACGTCTCAGATTAAGTAATGACCAGCTGGGGATTTCTCCCAAAAAATGTCAAGCAATTTGGACTAATTTAGAATAAGCGAAACATCATTGATTTCCAATAATTGGTTTACTCAATAAAAAACAAATAAATCAATGATTTCTCTCGTGTTAAAACAACAATAAGACCATATTAAATTTTTTCCAATTTTAATTCCATGTTTTAACGTGTAGCTCGTATCCGGTCTTTTGTTATAGTAACCAGTGTATTACGCATTAGGATCCCAGAATTGCGACTTGTATGTGTCATTAATGTACCTAAATACATGTTTAATAAGTAGAATACAATCTAAAAATTAATATTGAAAACTTTTAATTAAAAAACATTGATAGGGAATTTTTTTTTAATTTTGATTTTAAAATAAATTCTTTAAATAATTGCCAATATTATTGTATATTAAGTGCAAAACTATTTCCAGGATTCAAGTAAAAAGAATCCGTTTTCATCTAATTTATTATTAAATAAAACGGGATAAGTCACGCGTTTAGTTGACACTTATTTGCATTCATTTTCAATTTCCTGTGATTACAATCGTCTCAAATCTTTTTTTTAATTCGCCAACGAAACCAGTCTCATTCATATTGGGTTCTTTAAGTTCATAGTTCTAATTAGTTATCCTCAAGCTTCTTTATAGTAAAATAAAGTCAGTCTGAAGCTATTATTGTTGTTTTATATTCACCTCCCCCCTCCTCTTCCCAAGTTTTAAACAGATGATATCACGTCGCTATTATAGACTGACGACACTGTTGAAGATATTTGAGTTCCATTTTACGAGGACCTGCGGATGATCGGCTGTGATAATATCAACTTCGAGTCATAACTATTTCGTTGATTGTACTTCCGTCGTCAAGAACGTATTAGGTGACGTTGTGTGTTTGGTTTCCTTTCAATTTGAGAATCGGAAAAAGCAGGAGTAGGTCTCCATCATGATTGATATGAAATGTGTGAAATTGATAAACAGACCCATGATAAAATTGAAATTAATGGAAAGAGCGTTTTTTCTTCTAATATAACAGTAAAATAAAAAATAAAATGAAAGTTTAATTTATAACTGAATATCTTTCGCTGACAGAAGAAAACTATATGACGTGAATTATTTTATTGAATATTACGAGAAACATGTTTTGCCAAGAAGAATATATCTTAAGTTTTTTTTGTGTTTTGAATTTTTTACGTAATGCATATTTAGCAGTTTCGAAGATATAATATAATATAATTTATTAAAAATGCAAAACATGGTTTTCGTTTAGGAATATTTGAATAACGCTACTAATGTTAAATCGTAACACAAAGCTGTTATGAAGGCAAGTTTAAATGTACAGCCCTGTAAAGCATCGTACCGTGTTGTGGTCGTCATCAATCTTTAATTTACTAAATAAGTATTATTTTTGTTAGACAGCGATTTTAAACACATACCGGAACACATTTTTTGGGTAACGATATATTTTCGTCAATAATCAACAGGTTGATGTGTGAAACTAGTTATTAAAATAAAATTTAAGTTTCTAATAAATTATAAAAAGAGTAGGTAAACAATGATGTACTATTAGAGAATTGAGAGAAAAAAACATCACAAGATTATTGAAAACGGATAATACGAGCAATTATTTTTATTACTGACTGCAATTATAACATAGTCTAATATAGGGGCAATCATTATATTTAATTGCTGATTGGTTATGCGTCGGTTAAGGCTCTATCT
This sequence comes from Invenusta paracnida, assembly GCA_036023295.1. NCBI lineage: Eukaryota > Metazoa > Platyhelminthes > Proseriata > Coelogynoporidae > Invenusta > Invenusta paracnida. The sequence goes on from JAYRBW010042326.1 coordinate 4,493, forward strand.
GCGAGAATCTAGGTGTGAGTATGTTATCCTCACCTTCGGTGAATATCATCTAAAGGTATCCATCCGGGTGAGGACTTATTCAAAAAGTTATTGACACTGTAGTACTCCGATCTTATCTGTGACTATAATTATATACTAAAAGCTAAGACAATTATATATACGTCTAAACCTGCAATATATAAGAAAATACTTAATTGTTGTGATGTTATTTTTGAAATCAAATTAACCTGCTACTTTGCGAAGTTATTTATTTATTATACATTTATAATAATATAAAAATAGAAAAGAGAAGGATTCCATATATTATATATTTATATATTTCCAAATAAGATAAAGCAAATTCATTTTTTTTTTAATTTTGATTATTCTATATCTCTTCTGTAGTGTTTTACAAAGATGCCTGGAGGCACTCAGTTTATATAATCATATGTATAACATTTATTCCTTTGCACGTATCTGAATATTTTAGGCATATTTCCCTGAATTTATATAAATCACCACGCAGGTATTATTATCATTACATGAATCACAATAGGAAGACTATTTAATTAGGTCATATAATGTCTGCTCAATAATACACTTATTTAAGCATGTACTCAACATTTCTACATTTTCTTATTTTTATAAAAAAATGCCATAAATAATAAAAGAAGAAATTTAACTCAAGTAAACTATAATATACAGATTTAGTAAGATAGAAACGAGGAATACTTTTTATAAACGATTCTTTCGAATTTTTATAAATCTCCTGGTGCAAATGATGAAATGATGAAACTTTTCCTTCAAGACACTCTCCACAGATATTGTGATACGGTTTACATACTTTACAAAATTGACGAAATTCTTTAGATCGACTTATTAAACATATTTTTCCTGCGAAATTCTAATCACATATTTCGTGGTAAATTGTATAATGTACAATTCATTCCAAGGTATAATATATAAACACAGTGAATTAGAATGTAAGGAGTTTAAGATAATTACATTATACATATTTATATATAATTCATTGGAGATCACGATGTCCATCAATTAAGGAATAGATACATTGTTATTAAAGAAGAAAATTGTTATTCGTGAGGAAATTTAAAATGACATATTACGACCTCGATTTAAGGATATCGTTCCGTAAGCGGTTTATAGGTACGTAACTAAAATATCTACTATATACCAAACATCCAATTAAATAAATAGATAAATTTACATACTTTATTTTCTACAAATATAATCGAAACTTGAATTATTAAAACCAAGTTGCTAAGTTAGATGCAGATAAACAAATCATGAAGTGATTGACCGAATTGACAGATCGCATAGTATAATGAAATTTAAAGCTATAACTAAAACTAATACATATACAATAATGTATCTGAATAAAATATTCATTCATTTCTAACATTTATACATACATAAAATCGTTAAATTATTGTGTTGAGTTCTAAATCTTGGTCAACATATTTAATTTTAAATATATTTAAACTTTCGTGCATCGTATCCGGTTTCATTATAGTTTTTATTTCGATAATGAAGGTAGAATATTTAGAATTATAAACACGTTAATAATTCTAATGATTGATTACACATGTTAAATTTCTGAATTAAACTTTCAACAACTTTGATATATTCAAAATTTAATTGCAACTTCATAAATTCCAATATTAATACATGCGTTGTGCTTATCGTGGTAAATAATAATGCAAAACATGAAATAATCACAGCGAACCTGCATGAAATCGATTTTTCCATATATACTTGTCTATCCTCAAATCGAATGTATGATTTCATTCGCCATAAATATGCTATAACAACAATCACTATTCTGACTTTTATGAATTTCTGATTTTATGGCACTTTTATGAAAACACAGATACTATTGCCAGCATCTTTCTAACGAAATTCCAGTTAATATATTAGCGGGTAATATTATTATCGTTAACTGTAATAAAATCTGGATGGGAAATTGTTTATTGACATGAGTCGATTAGAAACGTTATTTATAAATGCAATACCTACTATCTCCCCTCAGATAATATAATATAGTATATGTGAAACATTTTATAGGAATTCCATCTTTATTGAACTCAATTAAAATGGACGATTATCTAAAGTTACATGAATGAAAAAAAGTACTATGCAGTTTGTGGTTTTAAAATTCCTACTGTGAATAATATATGTCAATATAAATTAACATATATTGACGTTACCTTGTTTGATATTAGCACATAATATAATTCAAATTAATAGATAATACATAATTATATTTAAATGTATTACAATATATATAAGGAGAATTTAATTTCGAATTCAAATAGTTAAATTAGTTACACTTACAAATCTTAAAATCATTACTGTTTTAAGTATTAATTAATTTATACTTGTCACTGCCATTTTCATGTTCTGTAGGTATCTCTTAATTGTCACATATATTATATTATATTATACATAATATGCATATAGATAAGGTAGACACATACCGTTAAATGTGGCGAAAAATGTCAATTGTCCATAATATATTCATTAAATGATTATTTATTGGACAATTCATAATATATGTTGTATATACCTATAATTAAACCATGTGTACATATATGTTACCTACTGTATTTTACTAATTAATTATTGATTTATCAATTATAAAAACGATGCAATTGTGTTCATTCATACTTAATAGCAATGACTTAACGATGTATTGTAACGAGCTTCCTAATTCATCCGTTCTTACTATTGTTTTTAATGCTGAGGTCTTAATCCCAACTCCCTACTTTTATATTTTGCAGTTCTATTCTTATGATATCTAAAATTCTATATACATAGATACGGCGTATGTTTTCTGCTTTCCTCAGTAGCAGAATTATTACAATCAAGGAAATTATAAGTCAAATAAATAAGTCATTATTGATCCAAATAAATCATCATGAATCCGTGTAAAATTAGTGCAAACAGCAACATCAATAAAGCATTAGTACATAATTAACAGCAAACATCTTAAAACGAATGCTACTACTTTAACATGACGTCCTTTACCTTTAATTATTTTCTGTGATTTTTAAATGATCAAAACGAGCAATATAAGCTTCCGCAACTTTTCTTAGAATATAGTTTTATAACTTATAGCGCTATTCTCATTATTGTGCACTTGAAGGACTGGTCACGTGACCACTATTGCGCACTTGAACGGCTGGTCACGAGATAACTATTGTGCACTTGAAGGGCTGGTCACGTGACAACTATTGTGCACTTGAAGGACTGGTAACTATTGTGCACTTGACGGGCTGGTCACGTGACAACTATTGTGCACTTGAAGGACTGGTCACGTGACAACTATTGTGCACTTGAAGGACTGGTCACGTGACCATGTATCTAAAAATGTACATTTTTTGTCAAAAATGCGACTAAAACATACTTTTGTATAATAAAAAAATGCCATTTTTTTAAATCAGTGAATTTCTAAATAGGGTAGTTTTTTTTAAATTGAAGTGGAGAATTTCTTAAACAATAAATAAAATAAAACTACAATAAGTAATAGACTTCAATATAGCGCTTATACTACTAAACGTTTAATTTTTAGAGACAAACAGACCAAATATTATCTTATTAAAGGATATTTCACACTATGCATATATATCTTTGGAAATATATGATTAACCCTGAGCGTATTTATTATTTTAAGGCACATCCATAAAATTCAAAAAGATAATATTTTGTACTCAATGAGTAATTAAAAAATTTCAGTTCCTCTACATAGAGCTATCCGTCACCTGCATTATGTTAGATTCTTTTTAATTGGGGAGCGGCATCCTAACATTAATTGACAAAGGAAAACAAGGTTCTAGTTGTTGTAGTCGACCTTTATATTTTGGCATGAATAAGTGACAATTGTAGCTATTCTATCCCTATAGCAACTTACGTAAAACATGTAACATCAGTTATAAATGCATATATCAGATATGTATAAATGAGTTGTCTAAAAATGATAAAAATCAAATATATTATCATATATCTGTTTCTAGTAGGGCTATGGTAGCGCGAAAGACAGCATCTTTGCATGCTTCTAGACTGGATGTTTATTGCCTAATATGTACATATGTAGATTTATTATTATTATTAAAAGTACTTCATCCTGAACATTGGCAATCACCAATTATTATATACTTGGGAATCAACCTATATCACGAGGAGATACAATTAAGAATAGTTGGATGAGCTCGTTACAGAGCGAACAAGCTTTCCCATTTCTAATAAACAGTGTAATTATGCACGCGTCATCGCCCTTAGATCAGGAAATTTGCCAATTAATACATACTTTTCCGCTTTTTTGGTACATATTTATATGATACCTACAGTCATGTAGTATCTCCCAAAAATTAACTCGAAATCAATTCCCTTCTCTTTTATATCAAAACAATATAATACCCCGTCACAAAAGATAAAGCTGTATAATATATAGTCATAAACTGAATCTGCAAGCAAGTACATCTGTAGCAAATATTAAACATAGACTGTAAACTGTGAGATTGCAGTTATTTCATGTAGACATTCACACGTTCAAAACGCAAAATACATAAAATATCAGCATGAAATGTAACATTTATGTTTGTACGTGTTTTTCAAATCTATTATAGACATTAAAGTTTAATGAACTTGTTGAATAGTGAATTGTTAAATACAACTCAAGTACAACTTAACCCTATCCATACCAGGGGGGGGGGGCGGATTTAAGACCCCATCTCACATGTTTGCTATTAATTTTAAATAAAAAAATGAAGCATGTAAGTATCCGTGACTTTTCTCAAAATAAAGTTTTAGGTACAACTTTAGTGCTATACTCACGCATCTAAAGGGGTAACCGCTGCAGTCTAAAACTTCTCCCCTTTGTAAAAAAAAGTCTAATTCGGGTACTGATTAATATGTATAAATGTTAATTTAAGTCATTTAAATGATTGTAGTTCATGTACATTCTTGTGGGGCTTTGTAGTCGAGCTATTTGTCCTGACACGACTTTATTTCGTAAATAGTCTTTTGATTTGATTTGCATAATTTAACTATTAATGTCATTTGACACAGCAGAAGGTAAATTTATATATTTTATAGATATGGATCTATATAGCTGGTGTCATGAAGCTATATCTTGTGAAATATGGGATTTATGAAGTTAGGATTTCTTACCTATACTTGCCTCGTATTGGACATTTCTATTAAATAGTTAATTGTATTTATCGATTTACTATTTGGTGACTTACCTTACATCGTACAGTATATTTTGTGTCTTGACAATAAGTGAAAGGAATTAAAATACACGTATATTTGTTTCTCTACTTTGTCAAAACAGTTTTATATAATTATATATACCCGCTAATAATAATAATAATAATAAGGGGTAAATTGCATATTATTTTCTTGTCTTTTATTGGCTTGTCTGGATCGTAAATCTTAACTAATTATTAGCCACGCATTTAAACTAATTAATAGATAATAAGCTCAATGTTGCAGCCAAATCAATTTGTTAAAGCCCCTAGGAGAGTGATAGCAAAGTGGGGTGGACTCCTACCTTCAAACCCGAATGTAGCAAGTTCGAACCCCATGACATAGGTGTATGCCTGGCTTTAACAAAGTGTTTTGCGCCGCAGAATAGAACCAATTATCAATTGATTAGTTTAAGCCATAGATAGGCAACAAATTAATTGAAATATATATGTATATACATATATCTTGGCAAGGCATATGTATATTACATACCAGCTTTCTGTTTATTATTTGTTTGTTATCCGGTACGTGTTTATGTATATATATAATATTTGATTATTAGTATAGATGAATTGATATAGTACAGCAATAATAGCCGGTATTTCATGACATGAGTAATTTATTCGCGTTCATGATATTTTGGTGATTATATATTATTATTATAATTGATAAGTTTTCTATTGTCATATTTTTATCTCGTGCAATTCCTGTGATAAATCACACGAAATGCACTATTTGCGTCATTTTACATAACCCACTCTTTATCGAAAATTGACCCAAATAACTTAACATAAACATCTTGCGTTCACATCTGCCGTTATACAATTAAAGACACGTTTAACTACATGTAATTGACTTTTAACATTCCAGTAATTGAAATACAGCAATAGTATATTCCAGTTTGGAATATTCATAAATGTATAAAATACATTTTTTATAGATGTAACCAAATCCCTGCATATTCATCTCCAATATACAATTCTCCTTATTTATATATTGTAAATCACAACTCCTCCCAGCTGGTGAACAAGGATAGCCTATATATAATAGCCCCAATGTCACACATATCTGTATATAACGAGTAGTTATACCAGATAAACCCTTGTGTAAATGGCTTATGTGCAGTGCTTTTGTGAATAAATCAAAATTAATTGATTATTAATAGTTCCCCTGCATTTGCATTTGGTGAATAATATCGCGGTTAAATGTACATTCACTGGGTCTTCAGCACTGAGTCTTAATTATAGTGAATAAATATTAGTAGCAAGTACACAATATTCAATGATACATATAATGTATATTTTGACAGCAACTAATGCATAACCTTTTCTGAATAATATATTTATCCTTATATGTACATGTATACATATATTGTCTGCTTTTTAATATCATACATTTCCAAATCAATATGGCAAATTATATCTTAGGGATTATCATTTGGCGACAAAACTATAACAGTTATATTAGATTTCAAAGTTAATGAAAGCAAAACATTTAAATTTCATGCATTTTTAGTTTGATTGAATTCTTTAAAACATATTTTTTTTACATTACATTATGTGCTAAACATTTTAATATTTCAGTCATTATTCAGTTTATGTTTATCGTTTCAACTCATTTTGATATGTTTAACAATATTATCAGTTTTATTGTGCGTAAATTATACCGGGTGTTCATTAAGTTGCACTACACTTGAACTAAAAAAACTAGTAAAAATGAAATTAACGTTTTAACAGTCAGAGGACTTTTCTGGTGGAATTTGTTTTTAGAAATAATCAAAAATACACATTAAACGTTCAACAAGTATATACTCAACGTTTCCCAAACTGTCTATTACCATATAGGACATCCGTGTATGCATTAATTGAAAAA
>JAYRBW010042337.1:0-32496 GCA_036023295.1 Invenusta paracnida
TGGACTCTCGTAGGTCGTAGGTTCGAATCCCGTTCTGGCCACAATAAATATCATTGGCGAAGTGGGCGTACTTCACATTTGCTTGTTCCCCGTGATCTGGGCCCCTTGATCCGACTTTGATTGCATTATATGCAGTTATTGTCGTTAAATAATAAACAAAAAAACAGATGGAATCAGATCTATATTATACTATATAAAAAAGATGGAATCGGAGTACTATTATACTAAAAAAACATTGAATCGGAGCTACATTATAAAAAAAGATGGAATCGGAATCATATTACATGGAATATATTGGAATCGGAGCTATATTATACTAAAAAACATGGAATCGGAGTAATATTAGATTAAAAAACATGAAATCGAAGCTATAAAATATTAAAAAACATGGAATCGGATCTATATTATAATAAAAAATATGGAATCGGGGTACTATTATACTATAAAAGATGGAATCGGAGCTATATTACACTAAAAAGATTGGAATCGGAGCAATATTAATATCCTAAAAAAGATGGAATCGAAGTAATATTAGATTAAAAAGATGGAATCAGAGCTATATTAAATGGAATATATTTTAATCGTAGTAATATTAGATTGAATATCATGGAATCGCAGTAATATGTGAGTGAATATAATGGAATCAGAGCTATAAAAAAGTGAATTTAGTGGAATGGAAGATCATATTTTATTTTTGCAAAATTTATTTTTAATCGTATTAATTTATTTCGCAGCGGCATCAGGTTTTATTACGTCTTTAGAATCGGCATCAGATTTTTTGGGAATCGGCATCAGTTTTTTCTGGAATCGGCATCAGGTTTTCTGGAATCACATCAGGTATTTTGGCATCGGCATCAGGTTTTATCCATAACCATCTTCCTGCCTAATAAGGCAGTAAATTCTATTACAACATAACTCTTTGATGATACAGTTACATCCATGTTTAGTAATTTAAGAGGTATCCTTAATAAGGATATGCTTTTTATAAATAGCACTTTTAAGATCTGGTGTATTATTACAATAGACAAAAAAATTACTAAATTAACCCTTTGAGGATGGGTATTGTTTTTAAGACATGCCCTTGCAGTGCTTACACAGGGTATGCAAATTCAAAAGTTGTCCACTAGAATCTACTATATACATTTTTGAGTTATGACATGCTTCTACTTACTCTTCAATGAAATGAAAATTCTTGGGTATTATTGACTGCTGCTTGCACCTTGCATGCGCAAAGTAACCAATTTTTAAATAAACTATTTTTAAAGTTGTCTAATTTTTTAATAATATTAATTGTTATACAATTTATCAATAATAATTTTGTAAATTATTTATAAAAATATAGTCATTTCAAAATAATATATAAGGCCGCTACAATTGAAACGTACGTGCCACACTTAGCTTTTCAAATAGAACCGTAAACTCAGCTTATAACTCAGTATAAATTAATGAGCGCAACTAATATAAATAATAGTCAATTTAAACAAGGAACCTCAAACTATACAACGGCTATTCCGGAAATAATGCGCAGCTATAAATAAACAGCATACAGAACATTAAGACATGTATTTATAAATATGTAGACTTGCTTCGAAGCTGTAATATTGTAATCGTAATTTCGGTTTTGTTTTTGAATTAGTTGGCAAAAGAATATTCATAAAAAGTATGTGGCAAGCAGGAAATGAAAGGTATATAATCAGAGAATTTGATGGCCAATACTTGAAATCATAGACCATTACATGAATATCATCAGCGATTCTTCTTTTAACATTACAATGTATATAAGATATACAATATAAGATTAAACTCATATTAACAATCTCTGTATATTTGGCATAATGTTAAAATTACAACTTAAAATGGTTTAATGTTGTACAAAAGCCTAGAATAGTAAGTATTTAATTGAGAAATAATTATAAATTGAACTAAAGAGAATGTTAAATAAGTAAGTTAAATATATATGGTAATTCCATGTTAAATCAATTGGGTCAGTTAACCAACATTCACAGAATTACCTTAATTTCCTAAATTTTTTGCATTAAAAAGCTCATAAAACCTTTTTATTTCACATATTATATAGTTAAAAATGATGGAACATTGAAAATAACCATTTTTCACCCATTTTTCAGTGTTGTCCAACACATATATACTTTGATGACATTTTAAACAAAAATTGATCCTTTGAAAAAATGTTCTTTATTTGCATAGCGAATATCCAAAAACCTAAAATAGATAATAGATACAATTTTTAAAATAGTATATTACTCAATAATATTATTATTATAATTATAGGCTAATATATCGGTAATTTCATAGATATGAATTATTCGTTTAACTCTATCTAGATAGACAATCTATGCCTCACGGTGGTTGGCGCGTAGTTTAACCTTGCGAGGCAAAAAAATGGTTAGATCGTGCAGTAGTTTTGACTGTATTCAACGCCACTCAAAGGAACCTGATGTTAAACTACATAGGTATGTATATTTTAATTGTATCTATTTTATATTAACATTATTTTATTATATTATTCATGTAATGCTCGCTTATTTGTATCAAATAGCGCCTAATAATCTCACTTTTCAATTATTTAGAAAATTAAATAATTACAAATGAATTGTAAAATAAACACTGATAATACCCTACTGGTATACTAAACTGTTAATTAAGATCAACCCTTTGTTGTCATATCTATATATTAATGGCATATTTGTATACTTCTTTAATTACAATATCAAATACTTTAAAAACAACATTTTAATGAAAATGTTTAATAGGTACATTATTTCAATTATTTTTTGTATGAGCTATTACACTTTTACCCTTTTTAGGAATACATACCAATATTATGTTAAAATCCAATTTAATGCCGGCCTGTATATAATGGCATGTTCTTCCAAAATGTTTACTTGTGTATTTTATCTTATATCCATTAATATGATGATTTCCATTGAATTCGAAAAATAATTTCACGAGCGTTGCAAGTGAAATTATTAATTTTGAATTAATGGAAATCATCATATTAATGTATAATCCATCGATGACGTTAACATTTTATTGAGCGTTGAATTATTTTTTATAATTCAACGCTCAATTCAAATATTTTATTGAGCGTTGAATTATTTTTATAATTCAACGCTCAATTCAAATTTACTACGTTTCTATGCTTCTATTGATTCAAAATTCGGATTTTAATACAACGCTGAAATTAACACTCTTGCATAGAATCATCAATGGATTATATTTATAATACTGTTTTTTGAGTCACAGGTATTAATTATTTATTAGTTTATGATTAAAACTATGAATAATTTTTCTACAGTTTTGGCAATTTCTATTTTTTACCAGATAAGCATCAATATAGATAATAAGCCTTTCATTGTTGCAAATTAACGTTCTTTCTATATATTATAAAGGCAGAATGTACATGATATAATTTCTTCTTAACATCTTCTCATATTTAGGATCCAGATTACAGCAACAATACTCTATGTTTTACATGTTTCGTATATTTATATATGTGAATAAAAAGTTCAAATATACATTGCTATATATGTATGATAACACCCTATAGTGGAAACAATCATTTAGCAATCATTATCAGCGCTTATAACCACCAATTTCCTTCAATTCATTTTAGGACGGGAGCCACTTCTGAAAATTATCAAAATTGAGCACAAAAGGTTTGTTATGCTCAATGAATTGCTGCTAAGCTACGGTTGAAAAATATGTAATTCTTGTATTGCAAATGAGATATTAACATTTTATTATTTTCCCAATTTAAAGAATACCTACGGCGAGTTTTTGGAAATTGCTCATATTTTCATGAAAATTCATATTTTTAATAAAATTATAATTTATTTTTAATTGAGGTACATCATTTAATATTTTCATTTATTTCATTTTAAAACACATTTCAGACACAAACAATATTATGTAGTTTCTATGTGCATTTAAATTAAGTTTCTTACCATAATTTTGACTATAAATCTATGAAAAAAGGTCGGATAAAAAACTATTTGATTTGAAGACTAAATAAGTTGGTTTGTGTGCTTAATTTAGTTTTAAATGTATAAAATACACACAGAATTCAAATGATGTACAATATGTCAATTAAAATTAAAGTAAATTTATAATTTTATCAAAAATATAAATTTTCACGAAAATCAGAGCAATTTAATAATATTTAATACTAATTCTTTAATATTAGAAAATAGGAAAGTGTTTTTTATCTCATTTTGTGACTGGTTGCGCAACACAATAATTGCATATTTTTCAATCACAGGTTAGCAGCAGTTCATGGAGCTTAGCAAACCTTCTGGCCTCAAATTTTGATCATTTTCAGAAATAGCTCCGTACAGTCACTATTCATAATCTTATCATCATTATGTTACGTCATCATGTAAAGATACAGAACATCCAAATATGGCAGTCCGGGTTCCTCGTTGTTGGCTAGATGCACAGTAGTCTGCATTGAAAACGGTGTTGGTAGGTATTCAAAAGGTCCTTATAAATATAAATGATGTTATGGGTCTTAAAGCTTCTTGCAAGGCCTTCGTAGAAAGGGGTCCTAACCAGTTCGACCCTTCTTCGCTATGTTCCTCTGCTCTATGGGTTGGTGTTACTTCTTTTATAAGAAGAAGCCGTTTTAATCACGAGTCACCATTCAACATGATACATCTTCCCTATTTGAAGTATAATTCCCTCGACTCAATTATAATACAAGTTTAATAACTCTCATTGTTTGAGGCAGAATTATTAGATTACACATGAAAACTTGGGGCACACAATTGGTGTAGCTATTTAGTGTAAATGATTATAATAAATCCAGTAGCAGTAAATTTATCTGCAGAATTTATATTGTATAAACTGATTACATTATAGTTAACGACAATATGATATATGCAGTACGATCTGTGATTTTATAGACCTGTATTTGACATAGGTCGTACGGCAATCTTCTAAAATGTATTCTCTGTCCGTGAATTAATTACAAACAAATGTTATACAAGGAGTAGTACTGAGTATTATCCTAAATGTTTATACGTTCAAGTATACTATCCTCCACTGAAATAGTAATTTTTAGTTAAACGATATCCATCGTTTATTTTATTTTTCAGAAGATTACTTTTTCTGCGCCATTAAAAGTAAAACTCATGTCAGAAACTATTTTAAACATTTGCGATTTTCCTCAGAACTATAATTATTAACAAACTTAATATGTGCGCATTGACAACGATAATATTATCTTTTTATTATTCGCAGTGAGTGTGTCTACTGTTAAACCAAAATGAAGAATCCAGCCAATCAATAATTAGTTAGTCCAGAAAATAAAATCGAATAAAAAATATATATTTTGAAATTCGCTCCAAGCATGAAAAAGAAAAAGGTAATCGATGTAGATATAAACAAGAGAGCAAGATTTAGCAATGAAGATATTAAAAAGTTTATAAGTTGAATCGTAATGTATCAATGACTTTAAGCCCCTTCTTTTTAATGTGAAGAAAACGAAACTCAGAAGAAGAAAACACTCCATTCACGCGATTCTCTCTTGAAGAATTATGCACAAAAATTGAGATTAACCTTTCGTTCGGCTATTAAACTAGCACGGAGAAAGTAATTCGACCTCGAAAGTCACACGTCACATGGATACTTTATTTAAAAAATGAACCCCAAATTTGCAACAGATTCATCTCACATACGTGGGTTTACAATCGAATATAACTTAGTACTCTGTATCCACATTTCAGGCGATTGTTTGCTGCAAATCTGGTAAATTATATACCTAATAGAGAAATTTGTACAAGCTGCGTAATGCGAAAATGCACGTTTTATTTAAATGTATAGTCCCATGCCTGTGATTGTTAATAAGAAATACTCAGAGAGTACTCGGATCATGTTATAGTCTGGTTTATAATCTGCGTGAAAATTATTTGTACATTAAAATCTCCTCCTTATTAATTAAAATCTTGATAATTAAATGTGACACCTTTCCAGTGTGGGTCCATTTCACAAAGTTTTCTCATTTTGCACTTACTTATAGCGGAGTAGTTGACATGCATACACCCCACTTTAAATTCTAGGAGCCTTATATATAAGTTGTGTTAGATGCAAATAACTATAAAATTGAAAAATCTTTGCTTATTGCAGCAGTAAGGAAATATATTCAAATATTGTGGATGCATTTATGTCACGCAAAGATATACCTAACATTATTAATTCACCGGAAGCAAAAATATGAGTTGTTGAGATTCCAAATTGACTGTAACTTTATAAATGTCCAATTTAACCTTTACACAGTAAAACACCAATTTAAAAAAAATCATTAGGATATTGACTTCAGTATAAACCAGTTTAATACACTTCAAAGTCTATTCTATTTCAGTAAATTAAGCAAATGTTAACTCTTAAATTACACTTGCATGTCAATTTATAGAGAAAGAATTTATTATTTGTCATTTAAACATATTTTTTCCGAAGGAATTCCTATATCTGCCTACGTCATGCAACTGCCAGGGAAATCCTCCAGTTTCAAACTGTGTCTAACATTTGGAGCCAATGGTTTGTGCCGACAGAAACTCGACCAAGCTGCTCAAACAGTTGTGACATGCGTCCAACACATACTGATATGTGCCAACGTTCTGTGCAGAGCTCTATCACACACCAGACAGCTCAAACATGGTTGTGGTCCAACACATACTGAAATGTGCCAGCGTTCTGTGCCAATCTCACACCAAGCTGTCCTGACGGTTTTTTTTAAACTTTGTGAGTAGGTACTGGCATTGAGTTCTATATTTCTGATAAAATCAAATGGACTGAAAATCAATATTATCAATAATTTATCGGAAATTGAAAGTGTTCTGAAGCATTTGTCACGTAATCCCTCGCTGTGTTATATAGATATAAGACGGATTGATTTTCAATCAATACAACTGTCAACAAATAAAGTCTCCATGAGAACTTTGTTTTATTGCCTAACTTAAATTAATAACTGTGAATAATTATGGGAGCATAATTATTAGAGTTAAACTCCGGTGTGTGCAACTAACTTCAGACACCACGTGGGAATATTGAAACTGAAAGATATTGTTGAAGTTCGTTTAAAATCGACGAAATTATTCCCCCAACTCTTGCTTTTTTGTAAAATAAAATAAAAATATGCCTTTTAACAGAAGCTCAATCAAGGAACTAACTTTTCAATCATATATACCGTATGCGACAGTATAAGAGACATAAGACGCGGATATGCCAGTCCGCGGTTCTAAGAGAAAAGTCAAACCTCTCGACTCCACCTTGGTAGAGCTATTGGTTACATACATGGAGGTTGCACAAGAAGGGGAAAAAATATGTGAGAGAAATTGAAAGTAAAACTTGTTACCAATACCTACCACTGGAATATATAGCTAGCTATACTCTGCCTGATTCTATATTATATCAAAGGAAACAATAATGGATCAATTTCTGGGGAGTTAAACTTGAAATATTCTTGTGTGTGTGGTCAGTCTTATTGGAACTATATTTGCAACCTGAAGTCAGTCGACTTGAACTTGAATATATAGTCGAAAGTTAACGCTTATATTAATTATTTAGTCATGAAAGTTATTAATCAATTCTTAGTGTTACCGATTGTCGGTCATAATGATTAAAAAAGTATATTTAGTGAGCTAATGTTCGTACAAATATACATTTTTAACAAAATATTATAGTTATGTTAAACAAATTGAAACCTAAAATGGTTGATTATATAGAGTTGCGGTTGATTGGATGAAATATCTAACAAGTATATATACATATTATATATATATTATGTGTGACTCTTTTTATTTCCAAATTAAACATTCTCTTCAAATTTCTCAATGAAGTCACTTTATTATTCTGTTATACACAGCTACTGCAGCGTTATATTTTTCTCAAAAAAGGAAGCAATGAAAGCGATCTTGTCTGTCAAGGTATTCACCTCCAAAAGTTGGAACAACTCTATGATATACACATGGTACCTTCAACCTGGTAAATATCTCTCTGAAACTAGTAACAACACTTTTAATTGACAGGATCTCAAGTAACGTACGTCGGAATTTATGGCTTTTATTCTGAAAGCGTGAAACGGAAGAATTCAAGGAGGATCGGTTTCCAGACGAGTACGACACAAGAAACAAATAGACAGATAGATCAAGATTGCTCGAATAGGTGAACCCTCCCTCCCTCCCCCCTCTCCCTCTCCGATCTGTCATCTATAATCGGGAAAACTCTTGCAGCTGTTCAGTTTCTAACGATTTTAGCGAAATATCTGAAAGATCACACTATAATTGCGGTATCCAGGAATCAATGTTTAAAGATATGTATAGGTATAGTTAGACTGTCCCAAGAAGACTGACAGGTTCAGAGTTACTTCATTTGGTGGTTTATATGTTGATAGTTAATTATTTCCATAAAAAGAAACTACACCAATTTTAAAAGTTAACTTAAAAAGGGATTAGCTAAGGACAAAATATAAGATTTTCCCCACTGAGCTAACATATAGAGTTGTATTATGATTATTGCATAAACACGTAATTTATAAGTACGCATAATGTATATGAGTCCCCTCTGGCGTGAGTTAATCATTATAACAGCTGTGTGGTCTATCTACAATCATCTCTAAACATATTCTTTTACTGATAAAACGCGGCCAGACGAGAGAATTGGCAAAGATTAGCAGAAGAGGAAGAAGAAGCTATAGTGTTCTCAAAGCATGTAACAGAGGGTGAAGGGCTGGGAAAAGTGTGGGGGGGGGACAGTTTTGCAGAATTATCTGAAAGCGACGCAAGCGACAAGGAAGAAATTTAGTCTTATGCATACCGACATTATGTTGAAGATATATATCAGAATCTGGAAGACCTCAGATACGGAGAACATATAGTCCTACGTAATCTTACAATGGTGTGCAGGAAGAACAATTGCTTACTGAAATATTATTCCGCCAAGAAGTCGAGAGAGATTCCGAAGCTATGCAGTTGAGAGGAAGTGAAGATAACTTTGTCTCTTCGGAAAGATAACAGAAATGGGCAGACAAACAGACAAACACACAAAAGGCGAGGGAGGATATTGTGTACCTATACCTAGTTACCATCGGTGTGGTGTATATACGAGCAGGGATTTAGAGTTCGAGGAAAGGTCGAAGGAGTTATCCAGTTAACTACTCTTCATGCTCCCGGCAAGGCGCATTGTCTTCTACTAGTAGGTAGTACAAAGCACAAATAGTGGGTATAGGTTTACCGATAATACTGCTGAGCTGTGGATACGGTTAACCGACCATACCTCGACTATATATATGGCTGGCTTAATTTAAAGTTTCACGAGGGACAATGTATTCATTTACTTAGACTGATTAAGGATTAAGAAATATGCCTTTCTAGTTAAAATATAGTCTGTTGTAGAGAAAACTTAGATATATAGAGACATGATCCCGTTATTTATTATTTGTTCAGCGTTTTAAAATCAAATAATATGAGGAAGTAGTTCGTTAATTTACTTTGAAAAAAGATTTGAGCATATTTTTATTTGAAAAATACGAATTGTTGTGCTATATTCAATTGTTTTTTTACAATGAAAAAAAAATTGACAGAATAGAGTACGGTAGAATTCAACTATATCAAATTCGCCTATATTAAGAATTCGCCAATATAAAATTCGTCTATATCGAGAATTCGCCTATATCAAAGTTTTGGGTCTTCATTAGTAATGTTACTTTTTGCACAGTTCATGACAGTACCTATTAGTAGCTACATACAATCAAGGATATTTGATTACAATAAGATATCACTGGGTATTCAACTATCTATGTTGTATTGGTTACGGCAGTCATTTTCAATCCGCATATTAAACAAATACTATTTTGTATCTTTAAAAATGCTTGGATGCTGTTTTGTATCGCAATAACTTCATTGTAAAGTGAAATAATAAAAAGTTGTTAAAATCTGTTAATATCACAGAACGAAATAAACATTTTGTCAAAGAATACAAGGCTTGGATATTCGCTTCAATAATACTTTGAAATTACCTTTTTATATTTACTGAATCAATTATTTTGTATTAAAAGACATTTATTAAGCTTTATTTAAACTTTGCGTAAAGTATACCCACAGTGTTTATTCTCAATTCTAAATTGACATAAATCTATTCCAATAAATATGTGGTCATGTGGGTTTTAATTTTAAAGAAATCGATTTTTGATACCACAAAGACATTTCAGGGAATATATAATTTACTTTGCATAATTTTGCATAAACTGGAGATACTTTTTACGTATACATATATCTTTCCAACTTATTTACTCTTTCGAAGGTGTGTTCCAAATTGTAGGCGTGGAAAGAAACTGTTTTAATTAAGATTTCGTGAATAATTGAAGTATGGTCATTGATTGATTATAAATGGAAACAATACATTATATATTAAAATGTTTAATGCGTTCGAAGAGAATTCTTATATTTATAATATGTTGCTATAGCAACACTCAAATTGAGGCAATGTGACACATTTATATCATAAAAGTATTTCGAATGGTGTTTGTAATAAATTTCTCTCCTTACTGTTTTAAATGCATTTTATGAGAAAATTGCCAAACAAAAAACAAATCATTTATTGATTCTTTAATTTGTAGTGCATAGTTACTATTTGTATAGATTTAGGAAATTATTTATTATTATTTTTCAAATTTGGCGCAGAATTTAAACCGGATTAAACCAGTTAATTTGCATGAAATGTACAAACATTTAATTCAATAATAATATTAAAAAGAAATTCACTCAATAAAAAAACGTTTTCAATGCTGGAATATTTCTTGGAATATTTAGCGAATACTCCGAAAATATCTATTTTTTGCCCTTAAAAACGTCAATATTAGTTACTAAGACTAACAAAATAATAAGAAGAAACACCTTTTCATCGAAATTGATCCCTAAAAAGTATCTAGAAACCATTTTTTAAGTTCTAAGAAATGTTAGAAGATAAACGTTTTATATTTTCATAATTAAAAATAATTATTCAGATTCTTTTATAAATATAGTCTCTATAGTGGCATATATATACATGAAACATTTGGTACACATAAAATGTACCAATTCGTCTATTTGAGTCTACCTTTAAAAGAGAATATTACCGGCAATCAACTATTGATCAAGATATCACGCAAAAGATTTCGTTCAGTCATTTATTTCATGATCAAGACAGTTCGTGCTCACAATCTATGCATATATATGTATATATATATTATTTATATATATTAGACAATCAATAAGGCTCGATGTATGTACATTTACATTCCCCATAACATCAAGATCAGAGAGAGAGAGAGAGTGAGTTTAGCACCGACATATATATATATATATGTATGTGTGTATAATTCAAGCCGGTAAATCAGTCAGAATGGATCTTTCTCGCGCACATTGAAAGGCAATCGTTCGTTGGACTTTCCGGCGTAAATTTTTGGTTCGCTGAACACAGTGGCTATAATTCGAATTCCAAATGGCAGGGAGGGGGGGGGATGAAGCTCGATCGGAGGAAGCGAGACAGAATAGATGGATAGCTTTCTTCGACAATCACCTTAGAGGCTTGGTGATTAGGTAAGTTTCAGAGAGAACCTTGAGAGAGCACCAGCCCGACCCATATCTCCTCAAATGGAGCAGTGCACGAAATTGGAGCGTAAATCATGCATTGTCTGTCTGCCTATATAACATCTTCTCTCTTTGAACAATATTGTAGTACCAGGCTAGAACACATGCACGCATTATCAGGCCACGAGGTCCCGGCTCCATGGGGAGATCCAGATAGTGGCTGGCATTGTCTATACGCTCAAGAACTTGGCATTTTGGAAATTAGGGACATTTATTTGGAGAGCGAAGTGCACATGCGCGAGGGCAGGAGGATCCGGAAAGCCTAAAATCGATCTAATTTATAGGAGAAGAAAAGCTGCATTGGAGCTGTTAGTTATGTGTCTGTTTATTCTGAAGTGGGGTGCCGTCTGGCTCCTCATTATGTGTGGTAGTTCACGCGATATTCAAGGATTCTTCTAGCGAGCCCCTTCACTTCAGTTTTCGGAACATGTGGCATATACATACATATACGGTACACTCCTAGCTGGGGTAGGACTATCATGGCCTGGAGAGCTTGGCTTGTGGCCTTGTTCCATCAGCTGATTTATGCCTTCCTGTTTGTAACAACAGGTTGCATATATATTCTAGTCGATGAAATGAGTGGTAGCATACGACAGAAAGAATAAACGAAACCGACAGATCAGTTGGGAAATGTGTTTCTTTTTGACTCACTTGTTGACTATAGTTGATTAGTTCTGGTTGCATACAAATTGGACACGATTTATGGCATGTCCTCTCTCTCTCTCTCTCTCCCTTGCAGTCTTTTTTCTCTGTGCTCTTTATAATATTCTTGTGTGTATGCTATAATATTGTATTTTAGTCATATATACGGTTGGTAAATTTTAGAACTGTTTCTATTGTAAATAATATAGCAGTACGTGTTGTATAGCATATCATATTTTCTGTTATGCTAAGTTTTAAAGTAAACAATTAAGTAAATATGTGAATCTAATTGTACAAACTTAAATTACCTTTGTGTGGATAAAATGCAACACTGTGCATTAGAAGTATACACGAATTATTAGTAGAGTGTATTAAACATTTATAATATATGCAATGCACTCTTTTTAATTCAACATACATAATGCAGTATAGATCCTGGGAATATATACACAACCCCAATCAATCTGTTATTATTTATGGAGCTTGCCCATTATAAATGCAGATTAATTTCAAAATAGTGACACAATATTGCCATACTTTTCATTTTAAATTTTAATTAATTAATTAATGACAAGTTTCCAAAAATATTATAATGCGTAGATACATAAGTAAAATAATAACTTTAATCGCTTTAAAATTGTAAATTTATTGCTCGGTTTAATAACTTATATATGCATATAAAAACCTCAATATTGCAGTTTTCGAAAAAATTGATTAAGGCATCTAAATTTATCGAGCATCGAATTAGATGAGTCTTCCTTGGTTTTTAAGGCTTCGTTGTTAAGATTCGGTTGTTAAAGCTTGGTTGTTAAGATTTGGTTGTTAAAGCTTGGTTGTTAAGATTTGGTTGTTAAAGCTTGGTTGTTAAGACTTAGTTGTTAAAGCTTGGTTGTTAAGATTTGGTTATTAAGGCATGGTTGTTAAGGCTTGATTGTAAAGGTTTGGTTGTTAAGGCTTGGTTGTTAAGGCTTCATTGTTAAGGCTTGGTTGTAAAGGCTTGATTGTTAAGGTTTGGTTGTTAAGGCTTCATAGTTAAGGCTTGGTTGTAAAGGCTTGATTGTAAAGGTTTGGTTGTTAAGGCTTGATTGTAAAGGTTTGGTTGTTAAGGCTTGGTTGTTAAGGTTTGGTTGTTAAGGCTTGTTGTTAAGGCTTGATTGTTAAGGCTTGATTGTAAAGGCTTGATTGTTAAGGTTTGGTTGTTAAGGCTTGATTGTTAAGGTTTGGTTGTTAAGGCTTTGTTGTTAAGGCTTGATTGTTAAGGTTTGGTTGTTAAGGCTTGATTGTTATGGTTTGGTTGTTAAGGCTTTGTTGTTAAGACTTGGTTGTTGAGGTTTAGTTGTAAAGGCTTTATTGTTAAGGTTTGGTTGTTAAGGCTTCATTGTTAAGGCTTGGTTGTAAAGGCTTGGTTGTTAAAGCTTGATTGTTAAGGCTTGGTTGTTAAGGTTTGGTTGTTAAGGCTTTGTTGTTAAGGCTTCATTGTTAAGGCTTGGTTGTTAAGGCTTGATTGTTAAGGTTTGGTTGTTAAGGCTTGTTGTTAAGGCTTCATTGTTAAAGCTTGGTTGTTAAGGCTTGATTGTTAAGGTTTAGTTGTTAAGGCATGGTTGTTAAGGTTTGGTTGTTAAGGCTTGGTTGTTGAGGTTTGGTTGTTAAGATTTGGTTGTTAAGGCTTTGTTGCTAAAGCTTGGTTATTAAGGCATGGTTGGTAAGGCTTTTGGAGAACAAATTAGCGAGAACAAATTAACTAATTTAATTTCAAAATTTCGAAAAAACATTCTTTCGACTCATTTCAGCAATATCATTTTTAATACTAAAACAATTGAATGACCTATATTTAGCGTTATTTTTAGTAAGTATAATATATATTAATTATTTTTAATAATAGCCAAATTTCAATATTATATTTGTAATATTATTAACGCATTTTACGCGTTTCAAATTATCCAGAAAAAAATGTGGTTTATCAAAAATGAGTTTTATAATTTAACGTGTGCACATACACTAAGCATTTAAAATGTACATTTAACATATTTTTTATTTGTTAACTAATATAATAGATTAATATGTGTGTCTAATATTTAGGAATAGCTTCACACATATTTCAAAGATTTGATTTAAAGTCATTTTTTAATTGAAATCTTTAAACAAGATTTGTCACGCTGCTATTTTTTACTCAATGAATGCGAAGACGAGAATATTATTATATAAATGGAATATAAAGCAACAATTAAACGTTTATATTTTCTGCTTGACATAAACATTTTTTTTTTACATATTTCCTTGTTTATTTAGCATACAAAATTTTACTTAGAAATGTATTTTTTTACTATATTTCAAATGAGCCTGTACCGTCCAAATCTCAAAAAGTCAAAATTCCTATTATTGTGTTATTAAGGAATTTATAATAGTTTTGTTAAAATCTATAAATGTTTTGATAGCAGCTCAAAAAAAAAAATTTTTTTATTTAACGCAGATTTCATAATTTAATAAAATATAACCCTTAATTTCAATCGTAATTATATTTATAATAATTATAAATTGAAAAGAAATTCATTATAATGCAATCAACTTTGCTATCAGATTTTTTTCAATTAGAAAATGAGCGATCAATAGTTAAATGAAAGTTGAAAACTGTACGAAATTAAAGAAATGATCTTATATAGGGGGAAATATTCTGAATCCAAAATTACATATTGCCAATATGTTGGTTAAAATGTACAATACTTAACCTTCTACTAAATAATAAAATTGTAACACGCATTTAGTTTTGAAACAAATATATTATTGGAAATTTTTATAACTAAAAACTCTAAAAAAAGTATTGCGTCGTTAAAAATACAGTGAATAATAACCAGGAAAAAAACTTGGTTGTACAATATGCTTGAGGCGGATCAGCTGATCTACAAATTGTTGACCTTTAATTAGGTGAACATGTGCACCGTATTATCTATCTAAAAAGTTCAAATGTGAACTTGATTGGTTTGTATGCATGTTACACCTCACCATAGGAGGGGAGGGGAGGGGAGGGTATATTTTCTGCAAATTGGTTACTGTGAAGTTAATGTCTGCTATACCTGTAATGCGTGATATCGAGCTATTTTAAAGATCAATTTATTGTATTTTTATAAACTACATAGATACACAGAATATTTAGCCTCATATTTTCTACATTTTTTATTCAATATAATTCACCTTTCAACCAATCAATTTAATAATACGTAATATTTGTATATGTATTATTATTGTAATTTGCATTCATCAAATGACTTCGGGAAATGGCTTGCACTACTAACTCTCATTGTCGAGAAGGTAAGAAATGGTGATTACAGTTATCATTACAGTTAAACGCAGGTATACATGAATTAAGTGAGTAGAATTAATACATTTACAAGAAAAATGAATTGCCAGAACGGACTAAAGTTTGTTTGAGAAGACGGATTACAATGATTAATATGTAGAGCCTCCTTGATAGATATCTCTATAGCTGAATTGGCATGATCTAATATATATTTAAGTCGGAATAATTGCACAATAACATGTTAATCTGTATGAAAAGATGTCTGAGTTAGAATCATATTTATTATGTGAACCGCCTCCGATTAAAAAAAAGCATTTTCGCTAATTTCTTTTTCCCGCTGCCACATGTGGATTAATGATTGCTGGTTCCCGTAATAGATAAATCGATGGTGTCACCATGGGAGGAAGATCTTTAGGCCCAATTCTAGCTAATCTTTTTATGGCGTATTACAAATATCTATCCTATCCCCGTATTCTAAGTCTCCAGCAGTTAATCAAAGATACATTGACAATATTGTTTGTGTTTTCGAAGATGGTAACTTAAATACATGTAACGATGTTCTTCTTTTTCTTGAATTCTCAGCCTTCTAATATCAAATTTGCAATTAAAATTATTCCTAAAAAGTTAACTTTTTATGATGTTTTGGTTACAATATAAACGGAAAAATTCTAACTATATAGCCTTTATTATAAGCCTACTACATAATATACTGGCTTTTGCTGACCTAACTCTTGGAAGAGAGGTATATTTAGTATGTTTAATTATTCGCGCTTTTCGTATTTGTTCTCATGGAAAATAAATTTTATTTGGATATCGTTAAATTGCAAAAACTGTTTTAAACTAATGTTTATTGTCTAAAAAAAGTTCTTCTTAAATAAAAAGATCAACTCTTTATAATGTCTCAATAAATAACGACACAATAATTTTCTTTTTCTTCTGTAGTGCAATAATTAATCAGAATTATTTCAACTAAGTGAAAAACTTTGTACTCGCTTAAATCTTTTTTTACATTAAACATTAAAAAGGGATTTGCGAACATTACAAATGTGATTCTAACTCTTCTCACAGATTAACATATTCCCGCACTTGTACTTATTCCTATTTTAATATATTCGATCACGCCAATTCAGCTATATCGTTACCTATAAAAGAGGCTCTGAATATTAATCATTGTAATCCATCTTCTCAACCAAACTTTAGTCCATTCTGGCGGCAATTCATATTTCTTACAAATGTATTAATTCTACTCACTTAATTTATGTATACACGAAACATTTCGCTATCATGTCATATTCAGATATTTTCTTTATAATGTATAACAATCACGTCATTTAAATATAAGTATGTATATATGTATGTATTCACGGAAAACTCTAAATTTGTTTCGATTGCTCTTTTGTGGCAATATTGTTGAAAATGAGTCAACGAGAAGAATGTAATTTCTTAAATAAGGAAAAATGAATAAAAATACACACTAAACAGCTAAGTAAGATAAATTTAGTTTAGACAAGACAAGACAAGCTACATACATATAAATTGAGACACGCTTGTTGTTAGTCGGACAATGAGCCCCTTTCTCATTGCTCCAACATGTGTGCACCTGATCGTGAAAGTTGGTATTCAGGAATGTATTTCGTCCTTTGTTTGACGGTAGACACAACAATATGATTCGGATCATGTTGAGTTATATGATGGTGAAATTTATATTCAATTTATGTTTTTTGTAGCTGTCTAGGTAGATTTTGAGTGATAAAATAATAAACTAATTTCAGAAAGAATAACATGATTTCATTTCTTGGAAGAAGGATTACGGCGTCCAAAGGTTTGGAGAATCAGAATCGGAGGCAGACAGTTATGATTATATATTTGTTCGGTGGGAAACAATGATGAGGAGTATAAAACTGCAAAGTTAAATAATTTACAGAGCTTAAAATAATGATAGTAAGCAGGAAAATTGAAAAATCTTAACACCCAATTTTGGTTAATATTAACTTATCAATAGTTATTTGTCTCGATTATACATATATATATCTATCTATCTAATATACTAACAGGCACTCACCAATGGTTGACACCACAGTCCCGACGAAGTAGAAGGAGCCAGCGAAGTCCCACCGCTGACGCCGATTGTCCAACAGTCCCGCCACAAAGGCGTCCGCATGTCGGGAAAGAATTTCATCGAGTTCGCTGGCGTTGATCGCCGGATTTCGCTCCTTGAACTCGCGGAGACTAGCGTAGTAGCTCGCTCTGGATGTCTCCTCCAGGTCGCGCTCGAGGAGCATGAAGAGGCCAGCCCCACTGACGAGGTAGCAGGAGAGGAACACAGCCAGGAGGATGAATCGGGCATTGTCCGTGCCAAGGCGAAGCTTAGTTGTACAGCAGCCACGGCGTTTTATCATTCTCGGAAGCTCTAAGGGAATCTTCGGACGAGAGGGTGATCAATAGGTCTTCCATAGTAGCACCATTTGTTTGTTTTGTGAAGTATAAGGGCAGTAGATGCTGGCAATGGATGGCTGCTCTGATTAGAACAATGAATTATTATCGGACGCAGGACCCACTAATCGATAACGGTGCAGTAGAAGAGAAGCATACTTTGAACTGAGCTGAATCCATTCTTTGTCAAGGAATTTGTAAACGCGTTGTTGTTAATTGGAAAGCAATCGTCAAGCAATCGTCAACCAATCAACAAATTAGACAGAAGTCTCCTTTATAGCAAGAAGTGAATTAATTGATCAAGCTCGCTCCAACACATTGCTCCTTCATTGGGAGCCCAAATTCCTACATAATATTCCCACTTAATTTAAACCATGTGGAGGGAATTGGCGAAGGTCACTCGAGGGTTTTCATTGGCTCAGAGCTATTGGCTTCTCTTCCCTTCTGTGTCGCTTCTCGAATGCCGGGATTTTGAATTTACCCGATTTGTGCAATATTACTTCTCACCTAAATATGTTCAGGTCACATGTGTCTTGACTTTGTCGCTCTAATATCTATCGCCATATTTGCACGAGTTCGTCTGCGGCTCGTTAACAATAATAAATCAACAATAAATTTAATAATCCTTGCATGTGTATTCACTGATTAGTTTATAAAGTTCAATCGATATGTTTTAGCGCGTCACCGATTGATGTTAGATTCTAGGGGGTAAACCTGACAAGTATGAAGCTTTGTCTCTAATTAATGTTTAATTGTTTCGTTGGTTAAAGTGTTTGATAAAGAATTTTAAAGTTAGTGAGGAAATTTTGGTGAAGTTTCAATATAATATATAGTTGAGAATAGTTTTCAACTTGCTAATTCTATTGCGATAAGTTGAGAACATTTATTTCAGAGAAAAAGGAGCCGGAAATATTTCAGCTCAAGTCAAATCACTGCAGACAACGAAGCTGTATAGATGTCTTTGTTATAAATAGTTTCTATATACATATATTAGATTACATACATGTTTGAAATCTTTTGTATTATTATAAAATGGCTATGTTTTGAATTTCAACAAAAAATTTTTCTCGGTTAATTCAATTGTAACTTTGATCTCAAGTTCTGTTGATATGAACGTTTAGTATGAAAGTTCCGTTTAAAAAGTCGTGCTCATAAAGCTTTATTATTTTATTTGATAAATATTCTTTCATACAGCGTTCGTGTTCACTGAAGGACAAATTATTATCTTCAATTCAGCTGAAAAGAAACAATTAGAAGCAAAAGAAATAATTAAAAGAGAATTTCAGTTGACTAATGTAACGTTTAAGCGTTGAGATATTTTAATTTTTAAGAAATTATAATGAAATATAAGGTGTGTCCCATTTAATGCAAAAAAGATTTTCAGCAAGTTAAAAAACTAATTGTCTAAACTGTAACAAAAATGGAGGCGCATATATGTATTGTTGAACAAAACGACTGAAGACTGAGAAATATAGAAAGGAAAATCGACTCAAGTAGGTACATAAAAAGGGAGATACAATTGATTTGAAATTAGCTTTATTTAATATGTTCTTAACAAGTAAATGCGAAAGTAGCTCCTCGCATGAATTGGGCGTCCTTAAAAATCGGGAGTGCAATTCTTTTGAGTTCTCTGCACACAATGCAATATTGAAAAGTGGAACGTCTAACAATAAGACAAAAGGTTTTGTAGCTTGAATATGTACATGTATAACTATATTAACGTTTAAAATTAAACTTTGGAACTGCATAAATGAATATATACAGACAAACCCCCGTTTACGGCCAGGCCCTAGGGGATAATTTTTTTTCTGGCCGTTAATGGAGAGGGCCGCTTAAGAGTGGTTCGATAATTAAAAATTGTCAAAACATCAAGTTGGTAGGTATGTGGGATACAATAAGAATAAAAGCCACTGGCTTTAACAAATATACATGTTTTAAGTACATTTTGTAGACAATGAATAGATAAACATTTATAAAACTATATAACATAATATAACCTATATTGAACCAATGCAATGTGATAACTATTATACCTGTAATAAACGCTTGGTTTCTAAATTAAAATTGTTGTCTGAAATATTCATTTAATTAAGTCAGAAGTGCACGCTGAAGTAGCAAAGTGCAAATAATACAACTATGTAACACATAAACACACTTATCTATTATGTTTAATTGACAAAAAGGATTATACGTATACAATGAGTAGATAAGAAAATGTATTGTTTAACTGAAAAGAATGATTCAATAGTTTGATGCTTTTTGGTAGCTTTTATCAATTTAGCTTTCTCCAAACACTGTATACATCAGGTCGAGTTACTTTTCTGCGCTAAACTGAATTCCCCCTGTATGTATAACAAGAAAATTCCATAAGTCCTGAACATTGTTGGGTCTAGAAATTCCTGTGTTATACAAACTGTCTTGGGATGACACGTTATTCATTAATTGGGTGCAAAAGAAAATTTACGCAGCACAG
Organism: Invenusta paracnida; assembly: GCA_036023295.1. NCBI lineage: Eukaryota > Metazoa > Platyhelminthes > Proseriata > Coelogynoporidae > Invenusta > Invenusta paracnida. The sequence continues at coordinate 20,489 of JAYRBW010042337.1, forward strand.
TAATATCTTCAGTGATTCAGTGATTCGATGACTTATTCCGTGTGTACATTTTATTAAACTTAATACACATTTGTAAATAGTCTAAAACTTTGTAAATATAACATATTTTGTATTGACCGTATATTAGGTTCTTCTTTATATCGGTCACGAAATTTGTGTGCCACTGGCCGCCAAAGAGAGTGTTTAGATAGGAATTCGGCAGGGACAACCTAAATTGGCCACTTGAGGGATGACCGTAAACGGAATTTGACTCTATATATATATATTGTAATTTTAAAAAGTAAAAACGAAACAAGTAAATTTTTATTGAAATTGTTTTATTTTTTATTTAGACGGTGTTATTATTTTTGCAATATCACGAAAAGAAAACAAACAATATATCATTTATAAAATATAATCATTTGTCATTTAAAGTGCGATCCAGAGAATTTTTATTTATATAAGATGTTATGGTGTAGGTATAAAAAGTACAAAAATATATAGCAAGGCTTTCCAGTGGTATAAGTTAAGAAAAGATTGTCTGTATGATTAACAAAATATATTAAATTCATTTTATAATCAAATAGTATTCAAAGTTTATTTGTTATACACATACCATTTTACTAGAATACTTCATAGTTGCACTCATAGTTGCACTCATAGTTGCACTCATAGTTGCACTCGTAGTTGCACTCATTGTTGCACTCATAGTTGCACTCATAGTTGCACTCATAGTTGCACTCATAGTTGCACTCATTGTTGCACTCATTGTTGCACTCATTGTTGCACTCATTGTTGCACTCATAGTTGCACTCATAGTTGCACTCATTGTTGCACTCATTGTTGCACTCATTGTTGCACTCATAGTTGCACCCATTGTTGCACTTATAGTTGCACTCATAGTTGCACTCGTAGTTGCACTCATAGTTGCACTCATAGTTGCACTCATTGTTGACTCATAGTTGCACCCATTGTTGCACTCATAGTTGCACTCATAGTTGCACTCGTAGTTGCACTCATAGTTGCACTCGTAAGTTGCACTCATAGTTGCACTCATAGTTGCACTCATAGTTGCCCTCACTCACTGTTGCACTCATAGTTGCACTCACTCATTGTTGCACTCATAAATGCAAAACGTATATGCTAGTTCATTTTCATATTATTATAGAAAAAAGTATTTCAAAAATATCAATATTGCATTTTTACCAGAATTTTTTATTGCGTTAATTAAAAATCTGGAAAGGATATTTATTTTATCCACAAATTTACTTCTTAAAATTGTGACACCATTTTTTGAGATAGCCAATCTATGTATGTATGTATTTATAGATGTCACTTCTAGATAAGTGTGAGGAAAACCCGTTTCCTGTGATGGTATATAAGTATTAATTAAGCATAATTAATCTGTCAATCACCAGTCTATCAATTACTTTCATAATTATATATTAATATGGGTCCAATTTATAGGCTATATACCTACCAGAAATAATTCGCGGCTATACAAAAAGCAGTACCAGGACCGTTACAAGACTTTATTTTTATGAACGCTATCTTCGGCATGGAAGGCGCTTATATGAAGCTAGCATAGTGAAAGATGTTATAACAGGTTAAAAATACTAAATTTCCATGGCTTATTGAATGAATATATTACATAGCCGCGCATTATTTGTCTATATAACTGAGTGTTATAATAACTTTGATTGTACAGATTGGTTTCCGTGTTTTATTCTTAAATACCAAGTGTTTTATAGATCTCCGGAATAGCCTATGCATCCTACAGTAATTGAAAATTGAAAGTAAATAAAATTAAATAGGTGACGTTTCGGATTTGTTCATTAATATGAAATGGAAGGGATGTCGAAGGAATTGTTTCAAAAGAAAATGCTTTTATGTGAAAAACTATATCATGAGGCAGTGAAAAAGTAAAAGTAAATTAAAAGAATTTGTTATTTCATAAAGTTAGGTTTTAAATAATTTATAATTAGGTATAAATTTGTTCTTTATAGAATAACTTCACGTTAGAAGTTTGCAGTTTCATTAACTTCACAGATGTGCAGCAAATAGTCTTAATAGATATATTCTACAAAAGAACATACATTCGATAACTTATCGAAACAGCTGATGATATTTAGTCATGTATCTTAATCTTTAGTGTGTTTCTATACAGCTATTTACTCTAAAACTCTAGGATATAAATCGTCGTAATTTACTACAATGACTAAATATTAAGAAGATAAAATGTGAAGGTTTTTTTATATGTAATTACACCATTTATATAGTTATATTTTAAGCCTGTATGCATGCATTTTAAAATAATTAGCTACTATTATACGAATCTTGAAATGATTTATACGCCCAACAGCATTGAAGTAGAAAATCAAAATGAAATTGTTACTGCAGTGTCGAAGTGTTGTCTGTAAACCAGTGAAAAGATGAATTATTCTATTTTAGCACAATTTTGATAATGAGTATAAATAATGTTAGATGCACAAGCTACTAAAATTGACTTACAACAATATTTTGTTTCAGAATTCAATAATTATTTCAAATACGAATGTTAAGTCAAGTCAAATATGTCTTTCTCTATATAGTAAAGTAACACAATATAATAAGAGAATGGTCTAAAGAATGTTTTATTGACTCTTATTAATTTCAATTAGAGAATTTACACATTCAACACACCCATATGTGATACAAGAAACAATAATTAATTTATAATGCTGCTTTGTGTGTTTAATTATTGTGTTTAATTTAATTATTTTCAAGAAGATAGTTGACGTTTAGAATTATTATTTTGTCATCAAAATGGACTTAAATAGTAATACGATATTTAATGTTTTAATTTTAAAATACAGGGATCCATGTAATGAAATACAATGCAAAATGAAACAAGTATGACATATTAATTTCTTAATCTTCGTAAAATAGTCATTTTTGCTATAATTAATAATAATTATATAGTTATTACATATATAAATTTGATCTTAACTAAAATACCTTGCTCGAATAATAATATTAATAAGAATAATAAGAATAATGAGAATAATAAGAATAGGAATTATAATAAAGTTCATATAAATGGAGTGTATATATATATATTTGTTTGAACGAATTCCAATCAAATATAAAGATACCTACAAGCTTCAGAGAAAGTTGATTAATTGGGAATAATATGACATGTTGAATAAGAATGAAAAATCCATAACCAAACTTTAAAATAATTTTTGAATAAATATATGAAAAAATTATTACGAGTATTTAGTAAAATTAAGTATTGAATAAAAGGAAAAATTGTCATTTTTTTGTCATTTTTTGAACTCAAATACAGTTACATATATATATACATATAACAACTAGTTTAACAAACAATGAAAATTATATTTCAATGAACGATTCAAAATTATATTCTGATATAAGTCAAATTATTAAACATTATAATATGAAATAAAAATAGAAGAACACGTTATTCATTGTGTTCCGAAATAAATGAAGTGTTTCGCACAATCCTTTCTGTTTCCTCACAGTTAACACAAATCACAATTAAGTGAGAACAATAAATATTTATATAAAGCTTTCTTTCATAATAAGATATAATCAAGAAAAATTATTATATAAAACCATAATTATTACACTACATGATTTCGAACATGGACAAATGACATTACAGGATACAGAAACAATGAGTTAGGGTGTTAGGACAGATTCCAAATTAATGGGCTGCCGCATCGTTATCATGTCATTAAATATTTAATTTAGGTTTAATGAACTTACCGTAAAGAGCTTCTCTAGTCTTTTTGTCAACAAACATATTTCGTATAACTTTAATATATATATTTATCACTGTCGTTTTCAAAACTTTAAAAATAAAAATATATTTCTCTCTCAAAAGTCAATAAGTGAGAATTTTGCTATCAAATGCCGCTTATCAATTTTAATGTTTTGTGGATCAAGCCCTTACCTCAAGGCTTATAGGTATAACAGCAAACGACATTTGGTCTCGAGATTCTCAAAACACAAAAATGCTAAAATTAATTCCGCAATTTGTAGGTAACCAATAATTAAATGTCAGTCAATGTATGTTGTAATAATTTTACGTCTAGATAAATTTTATTTTCTTGACAAATCTAAATAATTACATGTCCATTAATGCTTTTGATATATCTACTTAACAAAGCTTAACAGTGGAAACTGAGATTTTACTCAAAGTCGGCGTTTTTTACGTTCATAATAATAAAATATTGCTCATGAAGTGCAAAATAATTATTTTTAATTTTTAACGCATCTAAACAAATATTACAATAAACCAATCTTATGAACATATATATTTGAATATAATAAAAATTTAAAAATAACTTTACAATTCAATAATAATTAGCCACGAATTAACTGAAATTTAACCAAAAAAAATTATATGTGAAAACTGATGCATAGTGAGTAAATTTAAGCTTACTTATTATAATACTGAATATTTAAAAACACATTTTAACATAAGTATCTTTAATTCTTTTAAAGCGAGATGCTGGGACACCCATTTCGACAACCGCAGGATTTTTGTGCTCAAAATCTGTTTTACTGTCATCATCCCGCACTTTTTTCTCCAACTCCACAGATCAAAGTTTCTCTTTCTAGCTTAAGTCCCTCGATTTCAGACCAATTGAGCATTTTCTCTACTTTGCCGTTAAACCTGAATGCGCAGGAATTATGATGAGCCTCATAGATCGACTGGCTTATAGCCTTGAGTTTATCCGAAACTTGTATCTTCAATAATAATAAAACGCAGACACAAACTCTGACTACAACTTAATGTGCGACCCTTGAAACTCAACAAAACAACAGTCGAGCCTCATTTGGCCCATAAGTCGGTATAATTAACTCGCACCTCTCCAGTCAACTCAAAAGTTTTCACGACTCGAGAAATAAATAAACAGAAATGTTTACTCCCTTGAAATGGAAACGGTTTCTCTAACCTTCAATCGAAATAGAAACGTACGAGGAAGTCCATTGTGTCTCCCAGCCATTCCCATTTTTTGGGGGGCATTGCACACAATATCATGTGTGACGTGACTCGAGGGTGTATGCTCAATGAATTGAACTTTAAAGAGATCCTGTTGAGAGAAAGTTACTGACAGTGCAAGCGCATGCATCCCCGAATCTTGTATTCTATGAGTTAAGAGAGGAGGGATATTTGCCACCCATTTCAGAGGTTTACTTTTTCAGTTGACATTGTAACGCTATAGGTGAAGTTTCTATTTTCGGATCTTTAACTTATATAGCGGGCAAGCGATATTAAAACTCGTTGACAAACTGAAGTCGGCCGTAGACTCTTTATTTACGTTCTAACTTTTAATTGACAATAAAAAGTTGTTTAAAAATAGCTTTCAAATTTGATCAAACCGCGACAATTCATTTCCTGGAAGCAAAATCAATATCCGGTCAAATTTATTGGGCTCAAAATCGATATTATTCAATAACAAAGAAACATCATCGATAACATACGTTTTTGCAGTGCACGTTAAAAAAACACGTAATTTTACATCATCGATGCTGTGAAATAAAATGCTAGCGTCGATGATGTAAATTTACGAATCTTTTTTGCAGTGTAAGCTCATAAAAAAACATGGACTAATTTTATAAAGGTTTTCTTCTGAAAATCTATTGCTTATATACATATATACATGTATATGAGTTTTGGTGATTTTAAGTCGCACTCATCAAATTTTTCAAAAATTGAACGACGCAATAAATTGTATTATCATAATATTTCAATAAGTTCAATATTTCATTGAGCATTCTTGCGTATAGTAATTTGAGTTCTTGAATTCAATTAGTAGAATCTAATAGAATAATTCTAATATTTATGAAAAATAGGCAAAGAATAACTGCGATAAATTTAACTGTTTAAAAATGTACAAAAATAAAAGTATAATATATATCATCCAATATATAATTTTAAAATGTTTATGCTTCTTATTGCTGCTATTATTAAATCACAATAGTGTGAACTGAGTCTGTTGAAAGTGTTTTCTTTAATAATGAGACTATGTGAACCTGAAATGGCTAGAGATGCCATTATGAAAGTAAGAAATCGTGATTATTGACCCAGTCTCAGTGTGTGATATCGGATAATATACGAGAAAATGTTAAACTATATGATTTAGTCAAAACTATTAGTCGCATTTTCAATTTCCGATAAATCTTGTAGGTCCGAAAATCAATATTTTAAATCTTTGTTAATGTTATAAAATCAATACATCATTAAATTGAATAACATCATATAACGCCAGTTTACTAAATTATTGGTGTTAAAGATTTTTAACGTTCTTAGAGAATTTTTCAAAAAGTTCTTGATCCCCATAAATGAAATTACAAGTTTATGGGTGTCACTGATCTTTTGAATAAAACTTTAAAATATATAAATTGATATAAACGCATTCCTTCTCTATTCTCATGTCTAACACTCGTATGCACACTTTATAAAGCATCCTAGTTTACAAATCTGGGGTCTTAGCTGAGACGCCATTGACAAAACATAAATATGAAAATTACAAACTGAAATGTAATAGATATAATAAATATTATACGCTAAATACAGTGAATAAAACGATGCATGTACGAATTTTGTTCAATGGTTTTATCGACTTTTAATCAGAGCTAAGTGTGCTGTTGGAGATTCAGGTATGCTGCATTGTGAACACAACTCGAAACGTGTTGCTGCATCTACATCGCTACCCGGTAGAATTAAAGTTTGGTTTGTAAATATTGCTTAAATACAATATTATATAATCAATTTTAATGTGTTGGGGTCCAATATAGACCCCCCATTTTCATGCGTCACACTAATATATATAATATACGAGCTAGCTCCATATTATATCACAAATCACCCAGCTCACCTTAGCTACATACAGTTGTCTATCATGCTATATTGATTAGGGATCGTCTGTTCAATTGATATGTCTAAAGCATTACAAATGACACTCCTCCTCAGTCATGTACTAATAAGACGCATGTCCAAGCAGCACTCAAATACGCATGTAAAATAGGCTTTCTGAATATAGGATCCATAATGCTAATTTGCACGTCCCCCCGGGGTAACACATTTTGAAATAATCACCTTGAGTGAGCTGGCGCCACAGGGTTTATTTAATGGAGTCGTGACTCCGAGGCAATATTATCAAAAACATAAATAAGGAAAATTAATTATTAATGGTTTTGTTGCCTACCTATTCTCTATTTATTGTAATTCATTAATATTCATTTTCCATACAAAATAATACCCTTAATGTATAATAGGCATTAATATACGATCAGGTGCCGCGTTACACTTATTTATTAAAACATGTCTAGAAATGGCGTGAAGTGGGAGAGTTTAATAATAATAATTGTACGTACGTTCAGACCAGTATATTGCTATTTTGGCATTATTGTGCGTATGATTATTATTTTATGAAAACAAACACTGTAATACCCAATCTTATAGGCTGCAATATATTTCATTACAAGTGCACCAGTGTACGCATATATCTCTAGGGTATGAGCCCTATTTTCCAACTAACGTCTTTATTATACTTTGGGATAATATTTATTTAACTAAAGTATACCTCAAAGTGAGTGCTTTCCTTAAATGTATCGATTATACCAGCACACAACTATTTATAATCAACATTCCCCAAAAATTAGACCGACAGTTTTCGTTGTTAGACGACACCATGGATCTGTTGTTAGTGCCGACGGGACGGGGTTCCTGCAATTGCACATTTTATACGCTAAAGTCACGCGCTGTTGTCTACTAACTAGCATTGAAGACCTTGCCTGTCTTCGCACATTTGTTTGGAATTAAATTTCGATATGACTAAAGCCTTTCTTTGGGAGTGACTAAAAGATTAACACTGCTTTCTTTTTAATGACAGTAAAACTACCGACTCCAATACGATGGCAAAATGTCTGACTTTATTAATATGCAAATTATTATTGTCTAGATTTATCTTCACAATACCTACTGCGAAAGTATATGCTCTCTTATCTGTACGTGTATAACCAATATTTAAGGGGGGGGTCTCACAATTAAAGATTTATTACGATACAATTATTAATAAACTTTCGAAATGGCATATTTAGCTATATTTGGATTAATTTTAAATGAATAGTTTTATTTCATCTAAAAAAAAACATTTAATTTAAAAATCACGAAGGTATATATAATATTAGGATTTTCAATATATATATTAATTTGTGATTGCACGATTTTAAAAATTGTAATAATATATTATCATTAAATAGTTTATGCCCAATAAAAGATTGTAGCATTCAAATTATTATATTATTGAGCGTTCACCTTAAATGTTGCATTGCTACGAGTCAATAAACTTAATTTATTTCATTATATCACTGTAATCAGTTATCGATCGCCTATTGATTTACCGATCTACTGTCGATTTCCATTGTGCCATGACTCATATCAGTGACGCCTGCAGACTACAGTAAATTAAGTACTTAAAGTAAGATTGAATAGCTTACTGGAAGATTAAATGATCCTTTATAAATTATTAGGTACGAAGTATTTGAAACTAATGAAATATTACTCGGCTTTTTTGGGTTATAAAAGTACAACACATTTGTCGATAGAAGTGTATTTAATGCAGATCATTGTATTTTTTGCCAAAGTTACGGTGAACGTGTAAACCATTACAAGGAAAAGAGAAATATAAGCTAACCTCATTTCATAATATCTAATTAATTAATAAATTCCTCAAAAACTATGCTTGCAGCAAAAAAGTTCAGTGATAAATGCGTTCATTTCATTTGGAGAAATTTAATTAAATAACAATAATATATCAATTATTTGGTGGAAGATAAAATTATACGAATTCGATATAATACAAATATAGCAATATAGTTGTATAAGTAAAGAACACAAACCTAAAACACATTAAACAGTCGCAACTTTATGAACACAAACTATAACTCCAACTGCCAATGAAACAAATCCACTGCCTCGCAATGCCAAAGATTCGGTGTCGCAAATAGCCCTATCATTGATTTACATATATACATACCATAAAAGAGAATAAGAATGTGCTCAAGGTGTGTTGCTTCCCCACTGCTTTTGATTAATCAGCCGACGGAAGAAAGAACAAGAAGAAGAACATCAGCGCAGCGAACGCGATGATGACATGTATAATTCAACTTTGTATTTTGTTGCATCGAAAACATGTTCTAAAAACTACTTTATTGCACAATATTTCGTCTTGAAAATGTCAGGTCAGGAGAAGGAACATAGCCTCATTGTTTTATAGAACATAATGAAGGGGGGGAGGGAGAGGGAGAGGGAGAGGGAGAGGGGGAGGGGGAGGGTCCATAATAAGTAACTGAACAAAGGAAAGCTGCAGTTTAATTTGAATAACGTGAATTCCGTTGATTTCTATCTAGACAGTAGTTGAATCCTGGCGTTTAACAATACTGAAAATAGAAGGAAAATGACTTATAATTGATAACCAACACTGACTGACTAATAAAGTTGGCTTGAAGCAGTAGACTTTTAAGATTGTATTTGTGCTAATTCAGAGAGAAATTAAAATTGTAATTAAAAGTGACTGAAAATATGGTCAAACGTTAATTTTTGCCTCTGGCATTTTATAGTGGCAGATATAATTGCCAGAAATTATTCAAACAAAACTATTATAATATTAAACACACCAGAATAAAAGCGCCAGAAACTTTAAAAGTGTTAATTAATAACAGAGTAACAACTCTAAAATATTAAACATAAAGCAACCCCTCTTTATACTGATTATGTATATTTCAATTTATAGAATTTAAGCAACAATCAATATATTTCAAGTTGTAATGTACAAAACGGTGCAACAGTAGTATAACAAGTGTTACTTTTATTCAATTATAATAATCTAATGTTTGAACACATTGAGTAGCTAATATTATTACATACACCGACGTTGAAATAACTTATTTTTTTCGTATTATGTTAAACGCATTATATAATATCAATAAGAGTGGCTGCTTTCTGTTCAATACTCCATGATAACAACGATAAAAATGAAAAGTAACAATAATTAAATAATAAGCAATGAAAAGATGTAATGTAATATGTAATGGACGACTTTAAAATACCATGTTTGATATTTCGATTTAATTCCCTAACAACAGCCGATTAGACATGTTCTCGAGAGCTAACGTGTCCATCATTTTGTACAAGTACTCCCAGTCTTCGTTTATGGATTATCTCAAGTATTACACGTGCCTTTGGTAGCTAATATACAAAACTATCTTTGACACGACTCAGCCACCTTGAATCCATAAACGCTAATCTATATTGACATTTGTTTTTACAATATCACACTTTTTTTAAACTAAACACAAGTTGAAGTAAACATATGTATATTGTGATTCGCGTTAAACAGCAATGAAATAAAGTTAGAAAGACAGAAAAACTTCCTAATCGTCTAGAGATTGTAAATTAATAGTTCTATATAACAAACCCTTTTCATGCCATTTGGAAATAATCTAATGAAACAATTTCCTACTTTATTTATATTAATTAATAAACAGCATTTAAAATGAACACAAAAGTGAGCGAAAGTATCCATTATTTATTCAAACAGGAGTCAAAATATCGTTGCCAATAAAGTGTATCCCCGCCGAGTTTATGAACAAGTAGGCACCACACAGACGCACACTAGGTGGCTCAAAATAAGATTCAATCGAACCAGGTTGCCTTTCAGGCCAAAAATAGCCCACGATACATTAGTTAATATGTAGGTCATAAACACGAATTCAAATTAAACAAAAAAAACAAGCTAGCCTCAAGCCGATTAAATTTCAATTATTCATCTGGACAAGAAGTATAAAACTATGACCCCTGCAGTCGGTGGAAATCAGATAATGGATCGATATTTCATTTGGGGTGAATTATTACCTTCCCACGGGACAAATAAATTTACCGACTCAAGTCACAAATCTCGTCCGAAATATGATCCTCCAACCCCTCCTATATTCTCGGTGTCAAGAAAGCAAGCTGCAGCGTTGTGTTCGGAGCCAAATAAATCATGTTCAAACATCAAGACGTGGAGATTCCTAACGTGAAACATAAAAATAAACTTCTCGCACTCCATTGTGGCCCTGGTATCTGTCGAAAAGTCAATCTGGTGTATATGCATACAGTGAGCGTGGTTTAAATACCAAAAAAACACAGTCGTAAGTTGATTCACTATGTTTCTTCACGAGGGCAAGCCTTGAATAGCTCTTAATTAAGAGCTATTTGGAGAGAGATATCGGGTGCTTACTTGGGCTCAAGTCAGTTGACATGGACGAGTACATCATCACTTACAAGTTTATTAACTGGCACCTAACAAACTGCACATTTTGAGTTAAATTATTCATAAAAGAAAAAATTTATAAGTACAGTGAGATAAATTAATAATAATTGTCAAATTTAAGGGATTTTTCTTGAAAAATATATATTAAATAAATATTTAACATATACTACTTGTAAAATATGAGTAGAGTGTATAAAGATTATATAATTATTTTATTTATATAAATATTTATTAATTAAGGTTATCATTTTATATGTATAGTACTTGTAAAAATAATAATAGAATACAGAAAATTAGGCCAATTATTCTGAAAGAATACTTAAGGATACCTAGTATTGGTGGCAGACCACTTGAGCTGATTAGCACTTGGCAGGGAAGGGTGAGTGAAAATGCAGGCCTCCTGATTCTTGCACTTGAATCCGAACTTGCAGGGCAAACTGGGATGATAGAAGGGGCACCGGGAGTTCGTACAGTGGGGTACATAGCGACACTTCACTGGATTACCACCCGCTGCAGTTTCCAAGGGAACGGCACCTGAATATGACACAGTGAACGTTGAAAAGATGCAGGTATCCAGTCAGAGGGGAATACATTATTACTACCAGGGCCCCGTTTCATAAAAAAAATCAGTACTGATAATTATGGAAAAATCAGTGATACTTATCAGTGTAGCGTTTCATAAAACTAAAAGTATCA